>OX101731.1:4052228-4184893 GCA_944452665.1 Stenoptilia bipunctidactyla
AATAGTAAGAAACTCCTTTTATAAAATAAAACAGTTGTACCGTGATAATCTTAAAAAAATCAGAGCAATTTCTTTATCAGTCGGTCCCTGCTGTTTACTTGTATGTACTTTTTTGTTGCGAATTGGTTGCATTACATGTTACAGTACACCAAAGTGTTCATGCCTTCACACTATTTTTAAGGAGCCATTCAGTATTGTTCAATCAAGACAAGCCACTTACTACTCCAAATTACATTGATATACTCGTCAAATTTGGGTTCAACACCCAGGCATTGATCCTAAGCCTTACTGCCTTCTGGGATCGTAAGAATGTTAATACTGTCGCCATTATTGTTAATTTCTAGTTAACATTGTGTTTATGGCAGCATTAGATAAATCAATCTCTGTTGGCACTTAAGATCTTAACACTTGAGGGCTAGATATACAGGGTGACTAGTGACAAATTTTAGATATTGAAGTAGAGCACTCTGTATTCGATTCTGTTTATAATTATGTAATAAAAAAGGTACTTAATTTTTCAGTAGAATTCCCTATGAATAAATAAAGTTTTGTTACTATTGAATTTACATACGCCGAACACTATCACGGCACGCGACCTGGCACGCGGATCGCTGCCAACGCTAGCGTAACCATGCGTTGCGTAATCAATTCTTTAACTTTCGGTAAAGTTCACTCAGTTAAATAATTAGTATTTATTTTTTATTATACTTTTTCTCTTCATGTATGATCTCAAACTATCACGTCCTTGAATTTCGAAAGTAACCTACCAGTCATCCTGTATAAATGGCACATGTAGGAGAGATATTATCTACAGATTAGGATAGCTGCTTAGCGGTCGATAGACAATGAAAATGAAAATAATGAAATCCCCAGACAATCACACCAACTAAATGGCCTCAAAGTAAGCATAGCTTGTGGTATGGAATGCTACAGGTTTGTGCCGCAACTATTGTAATATAACTATTTTTGTACTTACTGTTTTGTATATTCCATTGGTTTTGTTAATAGTTGTCCTTTTATTTTTGTTACATTTCTAATATTGTTTAAAAGTATTCCTGTTATTTTTATTTTATAGCTGCAAATGTATCTATTGTAAACTATTATGAAATGTAAATATTATTGTTTACCTTTCAACTCTAAATTTGTCATGTAGCTTATGTCACTTTTCGGCACAGATAATTTATAAACTGTTATTAGGTTTTATATTCATTTCTTTTTCAATTAATTTTTATATTATTACTTTAATATAAATTATATTGAGACTTGCACACTTAGAATCAAGAGAAGTTTCAGCTCCACTTTTACCATACCACCACCGCTGCTCCAGAGACTAAAACCTCCTTGTTAATAGAAGTGACAGCCGCTGGCCGATGAAAGAATGGATGCCTCTCAAAAATAAATAAATTGACGAGCTGTCGAACGAAATGGAGCCTATATAAGGAGTGGCGAGCTGAACTCGTGGTCGGCTTTTGGAAATAAAACATCGACCAGAATAGTATGGGAGAGCTAAAGTAAAAAATACTAAAAGTCTGATGTTGCTATATTGTACCAAATAACTGGACAAACTTCAGGAGCTGTGGATAACCTGAAAACTTCTGTACCTATAAATATTGGAAAAATCTCAGTGTTTATACAAATTCCTAGTGGACTTTAAGTGTAAATAGTGCTTTTCTATACAATCTTTGTAAGTCTTTATTTGTAAATATATAAACTTTAATTTTTATCTTTTTTCTCTTATCTCTTTCTTTAAATAGTAGGTTACTTAGGCCTTTACTCCAGGTAACACTACAGTTTGGCGCCCAACGTAAATTCCCTTACTCGTGCTCTCCGCTAAATTCCAAAATACCACTTCAGATAGGTACCTTTTTTTTCGGCTTCATTTGGCTATAAACTTTTTTTTGTCATTCTACTTGTTTTCTTCTTTTATTTATCTAGTCCACTTTGCTTTAAACACTACTCCGTTAGGTACTCTTACAGTACTCTTTACATATTCACCACTCATCCCATATAATCAGACAAAGACACTTACGGTATTCCCACGTGAATATCTCACAAAATCAGTGACCATTCCGCGTGTTGAAAACTCTTCTGAGTCACACGGTTGGTTGCTGATTACTGACTTACGGAGGGTATCGAAGGAGAGTATCCGACGACGTACCTCAGCACATAAGCAACCCCACGTTACACCTCTCATATTACACTCCCTTAATATATTTTTCGTTATTTTACTCGTTTTCTCTTTTACCTACATATTCCTTTTAGGTACTCTTACAGTACACTTTAACATATTCGCTACTCATCACATATTATCAGACATTAGATACTTACGATATTCCCACGTGAATATCTCACAAAATCAGTGATCATTCCGCGTGTTTAAAACTCTTCTGAGTCACACGGTTGGTTGCTGATTACTGACTTACGGAGGGTATCGAAGGAGAGTATCCGACGACGTACCTCATGCAGATAGCTCATTTTAGATAACCTCATTTTACTCATCACTTACCTAATCATACTCCACCATTTTTTTTTCTTTTTCACTTACCAGTTACAGTTACTAATAAAAATTTTAATCAAAATGGCAAGGCCTATTGAATTTGAGTATATAAAAGATATAAAAAAAATTACTTTTGATGGTACAGGATGCCCTCATTCCTTTTTACAAAGGGTGGAAGAGTTCTGTATTGCAAGATACATTCCAAAACATAATTTAGTAGATCAAGCTTTCGAAATTTTTACAGGGAATGCTTTACATTGGTTCAGATTCCAAAAAGCTCGTTGCCCTACTATTACCTGGGATGAATTATCGAGCAAACTTATTAAAGATTTTAGCACTCCGGATTTTGATTACAAATTACTTACTTCTATTAAAAATCGTACACAAGGCCGTGATGAACCTATTTCTATTTATATCTCTATAATGTTTGGTATGTTTGAACGACTAACTCGAAAACTGCCTGAAAGTGAACAACTTGAAATACTTATACGTAACATCAGGCCTTGTTATTCAGTTGTATTAGCGGTTCAAAAAATCGACTCTATCGACACCCTTCTCTCTGTTTGTCAAAATTACGAAATAATTTTAGATAAAGATAAAAATTTTCACGAGCCTACTAATTCTTCCTTTGCTTCTGAGTTTAATTATAAACCCTCTAAAACCTTTAACCCTTTTTACACTCAAAAAAATTCTAACCCTTCATCGTCTAATAACACTCCAAATTACAACTTTAATTCTCATAAACGTAACTTCACTCCCTCCCCTCCTACAAAACAAATTCACTCTTTAGCTAACCCATCATCACCCACCCCTAACTCTAACTTCTGTCTGAGATGTAGAATCTTAGGTCATACTTTAAAAACTTGTAATCAACCTAGATTTCTGGTTTGTTTTAAGTGCGGCTATAAGGGCACTAAATGTACTGATTGTCCGAATTGCATAAACCCAATTCAAAAAACTAAAAAGCGACCTGAACCTTATTAAACCTAAATTTGATCCTGCTGACTGGCAATCTTGGCTAAATACTATTAGTAATTTTCTTAGAGTATATAAAACAAACGCAACTTTATATTCAAAGGAAAAAGACTTTGAACGACCTTTTATTAACATAACTATAAATAACATTCCTTTTTCTGGCTTGCTAGATAGTGGCAGTTCAATAACTATTTTTGGAAATAATTCTCACTTAGAAATTATGAAATTAGGTTACACCTTAATTAAATCCGATTCTATTACCGTTGCTACAGCTAATCAACAAAAGATTAAGTCTCTAGGCTATTTTGATATACCATTTACCTTTAATAATCAAACTTCTCTCATTAAAGCTTATGCTATACCTGAAATTTATCCTTCGTTAATATTAGGTATTGACTTCTGGAAATCTTTTAAACTTTTACCGAAAATCCTTTCTCAAGCATTACACTTTAACCTTCCTTGTCATACTATTGATGTTGATAATCAAAAAGTTCTACACTATAATAATCTATCCCCTTCACAAAAACTTATAGCTGATGACATTATAGAACGCCTCAAGACCATATCTTTCGAGAGTAAAGGTATATTAGGTAGAACTGACCTAATCTGTCACAAAATTGATACTGGTGACTCCCTCCCATTTAAACAACGCTGCTACCGTCTCTCTCCTGAGAAACAAAAAGCTCTCATTGCAGAAGTAGATAAGATGCTTGAATGGAAAGTCATTGAACCCTGTGAAAGCCCATGGCTTTCTCCTGTCATTATCACACCTAAAAAGAATGGGGAATGGCGTTTTTGCGTAGATAGTAGAAAACTTAACTCCATTACCCGTCGCGATGCTTACAGCCTTCCTCTCGTAAACGAAATACTTGACCATCTTAAAAAAGCTAAATTCCTCTCCAGCATTGACATCGCTAAAGCTTTTTGGGAAATCCCGCTCCACAAACCAGATCAAGAGAAGACTGCCTTCTATGTTCCTGGTCGTGGCATGTACAAATTTGTTGTTATGCCTTTTGGCTTGACCAATGCACCCGCCACACAACAACGACTTATGGACAAGCTCTTTACTCCCGAATTCGATAATAAAGTCTTCTGTTACATCGATGACGTAATAATAGTAAGCGAAACCTTCGAGGAACACATTTCCTTACTTTTAAAAGTACTTGAGAAACTAACTTTAGCTAAACTTACTATCAATTTTGAAAAGAGTCAATTTTTCCGTAAAGAACTAAAGTATCTCGGTTTCATCGTGGACGAATATGGTTTACGTGCCGATCCCAACAAAATTTCAGCTATTCTCGAATATCCAACTCCAACTTCACGTAAAGAAGTCAGAAAATTTATAGGTACATGTAGTTGGTTCCGAAGATTTATACCTCACTTCAGTACTATAGCTTCTCCTTTGAATAAACTCACTGCTTCGGGTAAAAATCCCCCTAAATTTGTTTGGAAACCAGAGGCTGCCTCTGCCTTCCAAAAACTTAAAGAAGCTCTTGTAAATACTCCTATACTAGCATGTCCTGACTTCAGTCTTCCATTCTCAGTTCACTGTGACGCTTCTAATTTCGGTGTTGGTGCTATGTTAACACAACTACAAAACGATAAAGAAGTCGTAATTGCGTACATGAGTAAAGCTTTAAATAAACATGAACAAAACTATTCTACAACTGAAAGAGAAACCTTGGCCGTTATTACAGCACTTGAACACTGGCGCTGTTATCTAGATAATGGTCAACAATTTACAGTTTTCACAGATCACTCGGCACTCAAATGGTTTCTTAGTCTATCTAACCCTTCAGGTAGATTAGCCCGATGGTCGGTTCGTCTGTCTTCCTTTAACTTTGTTCTGAAACACAAAAAAGGTAAAGAGAACGTAGTACCAGATTTACTTTCTCGTTCTAAAAATCCTACCACAATTACCCATCCTACATGCCCGGTTAACGTCGAAAATTCAACATCAAACTCCCCTTTAGATCAATATAATAAACTCTATCTTGGCTGTCAAAATAATCCCGATAATTATCCAAATTATATGATAAATAATAATATATTATTTCGCTATACTCACTCACCTAATACTTTAACTGAAGATTTTGTCTGGAAAGAAGTCCCTCATCCGCAACAAAGACAAACGCTTATAAAAAATAATCATTCACCACCACAGGAACCCCACCAAGGCATTTTCAAAACCCATAAGAGACTCTCGTTAAGATACTACTGGCCAGGTATATTTAAAGACGTCGCTAAGTACATTGCCAACTGTGAAACCTGTCTTGCCTATAAACATTCTAATCATGCACCATACGGTCCCATGGGTAAACCTAAAATTTGCTCTCGCCCCTTCCAGTGTATCTCCCTTGATCTAATAGGTCCTCTTCCCATGACGAGAAGAAAAAATCAGTACATTCTCGTGGTTACTTGTAACTTCTCTAAATATTGTCTTATGTTTCCGCTAAAGCGAGCTACGGCTGCTAACATAGTGACTAATTTAGAAAATCACGTCTTCTTAGTCCACGGTGTTCCACAATCTATTATTATGGACAATGGCCCTCAGTTTCAATCCCACGAATTACAGCACTTATTTAATAGATACAAAATTCCTTTTGTAAATTATTCTCCTTATTACTGTCCTCAAGTTAATCCCACGGAGAGATATAATAAAACTATTATAAATGCACTAGCCTCTCTGGTAGGAAACGACCATAGATCCTGGGATACGTTTCTAATCAAAATTCAATATGCTATGAACAACACTACTAATTCGGTCACTGGATTCTCGCCAGCTTTTCTCGTTTATGGTCGCGAGACTATACCTTGCGGCTCTATATACACACACACTAACAATTTAGATGAACTAATCTTTCTACCCCGTGATATTTATGCCAATAACATTGGATTATTATCAACTCTATTCGATAAGGTCCAGGTCGCTCTTTATTCTGCACATATGAAAAACTCGGAGCGGTATATAATCTACGCCGTTCTTTTAAAGAATTTTCTATAGGTGATATTGTCTGGCGTAAAAACTATACCCAGAGCAACGCTGCATACTATTACAACTCCAAATTAGCACCTAAATATAAAAAATGCAGAGTTGTACGTAAATTATCACCACTTGTATATATTCTTGAGGATGATGATGGCATCCAAGGTAAATGGCATATTAAAGATATTAAAATTTAGTAATGCTATTACTTTTACTTAAAAATATTAAACTTTTGTCTTCTATAAATAATTAATTTCATTCTTTTCCAACTGTAAATAAAACTATTACTTTCTGTAAATACTATTTAATTTTTATTTTTCTTTGTTACAATTTTATAATGAGTACACCCATCATTTTTTCTTTCTGTCTTATGTTGATTACACTTTATTTAGAGCTCTTAAGCCAACCTTTTTTCTCTGATAGCAACTTCTTTTAAGATTTCCTTTCGAGATCTGGAATAATAAGACTAGGTATTATTCTTTTATCTAGTAATGGCGGGCTACACTAAGAGCCTAATGCCATAACTTGGGGACCTAAAACCCAATTCTTTAATGGTGCGGCTAGCTACACTAAAAATAAGCCTTAGGCCATATACTATACTCGTATATACTTTACTTGGGATACTATAACCCACTTCTTTAATGGTGCGGCTGGCTACACTAAAAATAAGCCTTAGGCCATACCTTAGGTAACTTATACCTAGGTATTTTACTTCTTTAATATGGGATTTAAGATAGAGCGGTCGACAACTCTTTAAATAAGCCTCTGTCATGTAGGGTTTCCCTATCGCGGTTTACTTTGGGAGTATACGCCATTGACTGTGAGCCTTACCCTCTACCCTGAATGTTGAAGAAAGTTAGTTAAGTTTGATTGTTTAAGATGTATGTCCGAGATGTATGCATGTAGAAAGTAACTGCCTAAGTAACACCTCAAAATTTTTCGTAAGCTAAAAATTTTCTGGGGTTTTTGGGGAAAATGTAATATAACTATTTTTGTACTTACTGTTTTGTATATTCCATTGGTTTTGTTAATAGTTGTCCTTTTATTTTTGTTACATTTCTAATATTGTTTAAAAGTATTCCTGTTATTTTTATTTTATAGCTGCAAATGTATCTATTGTAAACTATTATGAAATGTAAATATTATTGTTTACCTTTCAACTCTAAATTTGTCATGTAGCTTATGTCACTTTTCGGCACAGATAATTTATAAACTGTTATTAGGTTTTATATTCATTTCCTTTTCAATTAATTTTTAAATTATTACTTTAATATAAATTATTCTGAGATTTGCACATTTATAATCAAGGGAATTATCAGCTCCACTTTTATCATACTACGACCGCTGCTCCAGAGACTAAAACCTCCTTGTTAATAGAAGTGACAGCCGCTGGCCGATGAAAAATGGATGTCTTTTGAACTATTATTTAATTTACGGCTGTCGAATGAAAATCGGGACTATAAAAGGAGCGGCGAGCTGAATTCGTGGTCTTTTGAAAATAAAACACCGATCAGAATACTTTGGAGAGTATTGAAGAAAACTATAAAAGTATCATAACTACATAACCTCTTGGAGCCGCTATATAACTTTATATAAACCCTTGGAGCATTATATCCTGGAAACTTAAGAATATCTAAGCATTTTGGAGAATTTCTGTGTATATATAGCAAATTTATGGACTGTAAGTGTAAAAAGTGTTTTTATATCTACTTGTGACCTTTTTTTTGTAAATATATAAACTTTAACTTTATTTTTTTATTTTCTCTTAACATCTTCCTTTAAATAGTAGGTTACTTAGGCTTTTACTTTAGGTAACACTACAAGATGTTATTTATAAGGTTTCTTGAAAAGAGTTCATTCATTCATGTGCCAGTTCAAATAGTACACAGTATAAAAGCCTGTTAAAATTACTATATTGATCAACTTGCACGCTCGATTTCACGAGATAACCTCTGACTTCCTCGCAGCTCTGCACCGATAGTACACAGTCATGTTTCCTTATTAATTGTGCAATTAGCATCAATGTTCATACACTTTCCTATCAAACTCATCGTTGATATCTCATACACGTGAATTTATTAGGCACACTTGTCTTTTGAAGATTCCGTTCGTGACGTGCGTCGATTAAGAGGAGGAGATTTTTGAGTGTATCATGATACTTTCAATATTTTGAACCGTAAAAAATATTTTAACTATTCATATTAATAAATGTTATGTTTGCGATTACTGCAGGTACATACATACATGACGTCACGCCTGTATCCCTAATGGTGTAGGTTCTGCCTACAGAGGCTATAAAACCATCTGATGTCACGTTTGACAAATTTGGGGGCAGTATAATGATGGAGAGAGACTTGCAGTGATAGGGGGTCAGCCTATAGCCCACAAAAACGTCAAAAAAACCTCCGTACCTTAACTGACTTTTGCAGTATGCCCGGGAAGAGAAGCAGCTGGCACATTCTATGTTTTTCTTTCGCTCCCAGTCCAGCATGGAAGGTATGGTACTGTAGGTATATTTAATAATATTATTTAATATTTGTCTTCATGAGTTTGAATTCCGTTTGATATGAATACTTCCAAATGATATGAAGTATTTGTATCTTAAAAAATATATTATGCGTTACCATTTTAAAAATTTTAACTCTACCTAAAAAGATTTTGAAACTCATAGATTTTGACGGTTCTCTCTATATGGAGAATTAATAGGGAATCTATGAGCAACGGTTACAAAGTTTTCATTAAACGAGCCTTAATTTACGCCAAATAATGTAGTGCCAGGATTCCAAAGCTGAAGTGGCAATCGGCAGGACGCATAGCTCTCAGAACAGATGGCCATTGGGGCAGTAAAGTTTTCAAGGGTGCATAGAAGGAGCCACCCCGCCAGCTAGACACGTTCTCTCAGTGTGTAGGCTGACCAATTTTTTTACCACAATGGTAAACAGTCATTGACTCGAGAAGACGAAGACTGGGAGACGCAGCGTAGGTAAGCGTGAGCAAGGTGGATCGACGATCTAGTCAAGGTCACCTGTAAACGCTGGATGAGGGCAGTTCGGTATCGAGCAAAACGTGGAGAACCTTAGAAGGGCTTTGGTTCAGCAGTGATGAAGGTTATGATGATGATGATGACACGTCTGAAAAGAAAACAAGGATGAATGTTAGGAACATTAATTTGTTTATACCCTTTCATTAATATGAATGAATTCACCCTTAACATTGTACTAATATAAACACGATGCCAGAGTTTGTCAACAAGGACAGGCATAATTTCGTAAACCTTCAGGAATACTTTTTTAATAACACTAAAAGCAACTAAAACTATCCCTATAGGTTAAGTAGTTTTAGATTTAATACCTATTAATAGCAATATTTCTCGAGTTAAGGACGTCGTTGATTTCCCTAAGGATTATGTTATCAAGTGGATCGTTGAACTGACCTTGTCGTGCAGTAATCTGACCTGCGTGTGGTCAGGGGTAATGCAACTACAAAGTTGTATCTTCGGTTTAGATTTCATTTTTTATCTATAGCTCGTGTATTTTTTTATAGAAAACACTTTGGCGCGAATAAGAAATGATTTTTTTAATAAAAGTTAATTTATTATTTATATTTAGAGTCCTAAGTTGGTGAGAAAAGAACATTTAATCTAGTGCAATTTTTGTGCCCTTTGACCTGTCGAATTTCAAATTTCATTCCAATACTGAAAAGGGTGGTAGAAATAAAACTTAAAACAGTTGAATACATTAACTTTCAGCTGTTGTAAGGAGACACTATTTACATTGTAACCAATAGATTCTAGAACGGACCCACTTTTGAATATGAACAAGAGTGTAGTTATAATAAGTAGTTACTTAACTATACCACTATAGAATCGTATCACACCCTGTATCAAATGCTGATGATACTAGATGACGTATTACATGATTAATTAATTAAATTTGACCTCTTATTTAAATCTCATTTAAAACTAAAAAAGCGTTACAATGTTTCTCAAGGTGAATGGCAACTTTTTCCAAAAAAAAAAAAACAAGTTTTGCAGCATTTTAGCAGCCAGATCCAGTTCTTTTATAATTATTACAGTAAAAGTGTTTTTTAGTGCATAAGTACTTCAAAGGGTCATTTAATGCTTTAAAGTACCTATGCACCAATAAATTACTTACTCTTTAAAATCGTTGATACTATTGCATCATACATGAAAAGCCAGTTGTTTCTTCCAGGACTGTCTCTTAGATACCCTCAGATTAGGAACAAGAAAAAAAAAATGATCCGTGCCAGGGCGTTTATTTATTTATGTATTTATATTCTAGGTTCCCCCTAGTTCGCTCCATGGTATCCCATAGCACAACTATGCTTACTTTGGGGCCATGTAGTTGGTGTGATTATCTGGGGTCGTTTTTATTATTATAGAGCTCTTAAGCTTGATTCCCTGCCGGGTTAGTTTGAAAAAGGAACTTTTAAAGGAAATAGGCTCAGGTCTAAGTGACAATGAAAATGGAGGTCTGGGAGGACCCCTATGACCTATGTTTTCCATGACCCAAGCTTTATACGCATAAGCTTACTTAAGGACCACATGGTTAAAATAAATAAATGTACTGTAGTCTGGAAAATGAAAGTAAGTCCAGTAAATACTGAAAAAACCTGGTGAATTTAATAAAATAGCATCATGGTAACCCCGACAATATGTTCGTAATACATGGATAAAACAAACTTGATAAGTACTTGATTATTTTTTCTATAAAAGTGTCGTAAACAATAACAAAATTGGTACTGTCCTACTTCTTGATGAGACGTATATTATTAAAATGACAGGCAACTAGTATTAATCAGGTTTAAAAATAAAATAACAGAATACACTCATTATTTTTAATCATTGTAGTCAAAATCTGAATCCAGTAATTCGATATAGAATGAATCGTCAGTCACTGGTATAGCTGCTTTCTACATTGATTATGAAACTATCGAAATTTTCATTTTTTTATTCATTTTCAAATACGAAAATCCCAAATTCTCCATTACCAAAACAGTGACTCCAGAAAAACGACTTTGACACAGTTTGACAGTCATATAAAAAGTTTGCAAAACCCCCAGTGTCTACTTTCGTTAGCTAGACTCTAGTACTTTCTAGAATTAGAGTCTAATCGAACTATTAAAATTCAGACAGATTAATACAAAGTAAGTCACATTTATCACATTGATAATTATGATTAATGCCTATACCTACTAATATGTAGTCGTAAATGGATCGAAAAATAAATAAATAATAAAGAATAGATAAAGTTATGTTTCTACTATATTTACAACACATTATCTAGCCCAACTTAATTAGGTAGGTACCTTAAACAAGTTGATTTATGGAATCTAGCAAACAGATAATAATAAATATATAAAATGGCATTTACTTCCAGTTTTCTTATAACTAATAATTACAGACTTCCCAGTGAGTAGTCGAATGACTCTCGTATTGGGAATGACTCGCTACTTCCTTTGAGGACAACGTTGAGATTACAAGTTACAGATAATGTACTTCTTTACTAACTCGTCGAAGTCGTCGTGGCGCCGTGGTTACTGTGTGTATCATACGATATCACAGGTTAAGCAACGTTCGGCGCGGTCGGTACTTGGATGGGTGTCCGCCGACCATTCATATCTCACCACGACTTCCGTGCTTCGGAGGGCACGTTAAGCAGTCGGTCCCGGGTGCTGTATACTTGAATACAGTAGTCGCGAGGGTTTGTCAGAAGCCATCTAGGCGCCCTAAAAATTCTGGCATCCACCACCCAGCACTGGGCCAGCTTGGTGGATTATGGCCTATACCTCCTCTTCACCCAGGGGAGAGACTCATGCCCTGCAGTGGGCTCATTACAAAGAGTTATAATGATGATGAAATGACTAACTCAAGTGCCTATAGGTATACAAGATTGTTTGTTTTTATTTTACGAAATCATTAATAGAGTAAGTACAATTTTTTAATATCTTTTGGTTCATTTCTCCGAGTCACAAGGGTGTCTGGGAGAATTGACCAATTTTGCGATAAGAGTCTTCAGGTATTTTTAGTAATCTATCATACTATCATAGGTGGTTGATTAATATGCTATACCTACCTACATACAATAATGTTAAAATTCATAAAGTTTAAATTCCTGAAATTTATTAGTAATTTAGTAACATATTACGAAGACAGTCCATCTGTCACTATGACGTAGGTAGGAGACACACCTTCAAGAAACTGTCAGATCAACAGAGAGCAGCTCGTTGCGTTATCTGTTTTACTGTCAAAATCTCTAGTAGGCTGGCAGGACCTCTTATTTGCAATAATTATCAACGATGAAATGATTGCGAAGTACGACCTCGAAAAATCAATATCATATAGTTAAACAATAAATATTTTAAAATTATAAGATTTCTACACTTACGCAAAATACACATTCCTTTTGATTTTTCATAAATATATTAATATGAATTAAATAATTCAGCGTGTTTGGAGGCTAAGAAGCCAAATAGAAATGATTGGGTATTAATTGCGTCTATTTAATTTGCATGGGGTGATTTAATTTCTTTATTTTTTCCAGTAATTAAAAAAAATACTGTTAAGACTTCTTTTGTTCGAAAGGCTTATTACCTTCTATGAAAAATATAATAAATAAAATTGATAACTACCAAAACCCATACTTTTTATATGAAAGTAATCTCTTTTTTCTTTTATTATCATTTCACAAAAACAATTTTAAAATAAACATGTTCATAGTACATAAATAAACCACGAAGGTTTATTAAATATTAATCAATATACTTTTGGCGAAATCTTATTTTTAATGCGCAATGTATAATGTACTGGGAGACGCAGCGTAGGCAGGCCCCCCGCACGATGGACCGACGACCTGGTTAAAGTCGCCGGTAAACGCTGGATGAGGGCGGCGCGGGACCGAGCGACGTGGAAGACCTTGGGGGAGGCCTATGTCCAGCAGTGGACGTCTACAGGCTGTGGATGATGATGTGGATGATGATAATGCGCTGTATAATATATTGTACTGTATACTGTATTGTACGGTACTGTATAGTAGATTATGAAATCTAGGACGCCTGATAAAGTTTTGACACAGACTCATTCTCACCTATATCAGATCGCGAAATGCCGAAGGAAAGTTATATTAATAAATATTTTAATATAAGTATCATACTTATTTTTTCAAATTATGTTAGTGTGTAGAAAAAAAAAACTAAAGAAACAAAATAGCTCTCAAAATATTTAAGCATATTCGGATATGTTAATGTGTTATGTTGTGTGTGGGTACATGTTAAGTTTTGAATACAGGTAGAGCAAGGACGAAAAAGTCAAAAAAGTCGTCGTGGCGCCATGGTTAATGTGTGTTTCATACGAATCACATGTTAAGCAACGTTCGGCGCGGTCGGTACTTGGATGGGTGACCGCCGACCATTCATTTCTCACGACGACTTCCGTGCTTCGGAGGGCACGTTAAACAGTCGGTCCCGGGTGCTGTAAACTTGTATACAGTGATCGCTAGGGCTTGTCAGAAGCCATTTCGGCGCCCTAAAAATTCTGGCATCCACCACCCAGCACTGGGCAAGTTTGGCCCCTTCGTCACCCAGGAGAGAGACTCATGCCCTGCAGTGGGCACATTACAAAGAGTTATGATGATTATGATGATGAAGGATGAAAAAAGAGCAGTTATGCTCTACATCTGATTCTGCAGTGCGATCACAGAACTTTATCGATTCGTGTGTTCACGATAGTTCGTTTAGTATGGAGTCGGTATGTAAGCAATAATTGAAATCTACTCACTGCCGTACGAAAAGCTTAAATAAATGTGGTTGGTGCCTTGCTAATTTTAAATGTTTGTAAGCATTTTAGGGTATTACCACACCAGTTGATGGAATATAGTAAAATAAATATATTCCAATGTTGCTTCTTGCATCCGTCTCCATACTATACTTTCGTGAAAACACTAATCGATAAAGTTCTGTGATCGCACTGCTGTATCGGACACAACAGAGAAACTTTATCTAGAATATTGCCTATTCTGATATAAAAATTCTGAAGAAAGTGTTTTGTGATACACCTAGTGTTCCCAACTATACTGTTTTTCACGACATTATACTGTTTAAAGTATACAAAATACTGTTTTCTTCATACAAGGCTGAACACTTTATATGATGGACTTTAATTAAAAAATCGTGCAAAAAGCTCCAAAAATATGTGTTTAAAACATTCAATAAATAGAATACTGTTTATTTTTCCAAAATACTGTTTGATATTTCTTTTCAGACTCAAATATACTTTATTACTAGAAAAAAAACTTGGCAACTCTAGATACACCCTATGGATAACACCAAATTATAATCAGGTCATTAAAGTTACGTCAGAGCTGATTAAAATATGCCTAAACGAGAGGTCAGCCACTAGAGATATAATTATATTGACCAGACATTATGACTCAATACTATAGAATATTCGCCAGACTGTTTTATTTTAATGTGGGAACTTTCTAAATCTGAAAGATAAAAATGTAAATCACAGTTTGCACACATATAACTTCTTTAATTATACAGTCAGAATATAATTTATGCACTTGAAACAAATTGATGATAATGTAGATATCAAAGCATGTGTTGTACAAAGAATCACAGTTTCAATGTTATATTGGTACTTAAGTAATAAAGACAGGTTATAAGTAGTCAAAATGACACTTAATATTTTGTATAAATAGACATTAAGCCTGCGTTTGACCTTAATTTAACCTTCTGGTAAGTGAAGATGAGGTCGAAGAGCACAGGGGTGTAGGAACACCAGCACACTCGTGGTATTGTATGATCAATTCATAAAGCGTGGCCGCTGCCATATATGTAGGTACCACCGTACTATATCGTCTTGATTATTTCCAGGCCAAACAGCAATGCCAAACTTCAAGTATTAAGGATAGGAAGCAGGATAGGATAGGCCATATAATTATATTACTGGCGCCACCTGGACTGACCATCTAGCATCACGATGGCAATGGATAGGTAATAGAGTCTGGCTAACGAAAGTAGACACTGGGGGTTTTGGCAAACTTTTTATATGGCAGTACTAGCATGAATATCAAAGTCGTTTTTCTGGTGTCTCTGTTGTCAGTCGAACGGTTGTTGGTCGTTTTAGTAATTGAGAATTTGTAATTTGAAAATGAATAAAAAATATAAAAAATTTATAGTTTCATAATCATTGTGGGAAATAGCGTTACCAGTGACCCTGACGATTCATTCCATATAGAATTGCTGGATTCAGATTTTGATTACAGTGAATAAAAATAATTATTATACTTATTTTTGTTAGCTTTCATAAAAATACGGAAGTGCAGGATGTGGGCATTGAGCCCATTAAGCCAAAGTTGTTGATTTGACTTCATTAGAATTGGAATATTGGTAGCATTGGAGAGTTGGGGGGGATTTGGACTTTCCGGATAGGTTGGGTTAAAAAATGGCGGAGTGGAGAACGAGCCGCTTTGTGATAAAGGTCAGTGTCGTTAAGATTGTGATATTTACTTATTTATTGTTCTCTGGCTGTAAACTGTTACTTTGTATTTTACAAGATGATTGCTGTTGAGTTTCTTGCCACTTCTTCTCAACATCGACTTTCCGAAGTGGTGGTAGATTATAATAAATAGAAAACTTAACTGATAAGTTGTTTGATTGAGTGACTCCCTTCTGAGACGTTTTCTAACATTTTGTTGTTTTATTTTTAAACCTGAGTAATACTATTAGCCTATCATTTTAATAATATTCTTCTCATCAAAAAGTAGGAAAGTACCTATACTTATTGTTATTTTGTACGATAATTTTATTTTCAACACACTTGCTCGTAAAGTGAGCGTTATTCTATTGAATTTAGAACTATAAACTGGGCTATAAGTCACGCGTGCATAATATATTATACCCTAGTGCATAATATAATGAATCCTACAAAGTTGAATTGTACCTTTGTGCAAATTACATGCGAGTAAACAGAGCATATTTTATTGGTCCGGGTTATTCATTAAATATTTTCAGAAACAACAAAGAGGTTTTATACCACTTCAAATCCATATACATTTTTAAATGTTTGCGCCTTATATTAGTAAAACAAATTTGTATATCAAACAAATTATTCACAATTTACAATAATTTGTTATAAAATATTAAAATATTTGCATTTACCACTCCAAATTAAACATTTTCACTTAAAATAGGCTGTATATGCTATACAGACATTGACACATTTGGCGGAAAAAAAAACCTACGCGCATGCGCGAGGTTCGGCGCCATTTTTCAAACACAATTCACAGCTTTGTTATCAAGTGTGTTTGTTATTTTATGACCACGTATGTCTGTCTTTTACTCACAAGTGTGTTGAAAAACGTCGTATGTAACTCGTGAGCGTCACTTGTTACATAATATACTATTAAAAAAATCAAGTATCAAGTTTGTTTAATCCATTTATTTTGTACTATTGTCGGGGTTACCATGATGCTATTTTTTTTGATTCGCCAGGTTTTCCCAGTCCCTACTTTCATTAGCCAGACTTTACCTCCGAAATTGCAGGTATTCATGGCGTTTTGGTGATTAATTATTATTAGGTAATACAATATACGTGCTCGTTTGCTCTTTATAACATTAAAAAAAGTAGTTTCCTATACCAATCAATAAAAATATCAATATCATAATCCAAAATTATTCTAAGTAAATCATTATCTAAATAATATTGTCTTATGTTTTTGCGATTCATACTATTAAATAAAACACTTTTTAACCGGATTTATCGCGTATATTTACATTTTAAATTTTAACTCCACGATTCGGTGTGTTTGTAGATGGAGATGATGATGTATAACTTTTTCCATCTATCAATCCGACGCTTGACACCTCAGTCGCTCGTGACCACGGGGTCTGCAAAAATACCGAAACGTCGTCGAGTTAAAAGTTAAAATGTAAATATACGCGATAAATCCGGTTAAAAAGTGTTTTATTCATTATCTAAAATCAAATAAGTAGATATAAATTATACTATTATTGAGTTGGAAACAAATTAAAAACATAGTATGTATTTATGTCACAATTTAAATAAAATGAATGTAAAATGTACCAATAATTCAGTCTAGTATATTTATGTTTCGAAATATATCGATATTGTAAGAATATTTGCCATAGATCCTTAATTTATATTTGCATTTTATCAATTTGTTTTCGTCACAAACAAAATAGGTATCTTCCGTAAATTAAATATTCAAAGGTTTAACTTTAAGGAGTTTCTATTGTGGTGCGCTCCGAGATCAAATCTGCCCTTGCAACAACTATCAGACAGATCTGCCACTGCCACTGACCTAAGTTATTATAACAAATAGACTTAATTGCCGACAACATCAAATACGTACAGCAACAATTACAATGTAACATTGCTTGATGCGGTTTCCTGAAGGTAATCTAATACATGCATTGTATATGTAATGATCAATGATCGCATAAAAACGATGAATCAATTAGGATGATGAATCTCTTTTTGAGATTTTATAATCTAAAATAAATAATAATCTTTTCAACCGACTTCAAAAAAAGGTACTCAATTCGTCTGTATGTTTCTTTTTTATTTTATGTTTGTTACCGCATAACTTTTGACTGGATGAACCGATTTTGATGATTCTTGTTTTAAATGATGAAATATAAAACAAGAATCATATAATTCCCATTTGGTCCAATATAAATTACATCGAAATCGATTGAGTACTTCATGAATTTTTTTTCAAATATGTATGATTTCGTAGATCGTTTACCTTGACGTGAAGTCGGTTTTTTAATGCTCTACATTCGTTGATTATTCACATTCTTAAAGACTAGAAAAAAAAATATAGAATGCATTCAAACTGAATAAAATCCAAAAACATATTTTATTGAAACTAATGTAGTTTTTGGATAAAGAATGACCTGAATCTTATCGGACACTGAGTAAGTATTATTATTAATTAAATAACAAGTGAGACGATGGTAGGATTGATATAATGAACAAGTTGGCGATGACTGATAACAACTAGTAGGTGCTTTGTTTATGGTTAGATTTCCAGAAAGTTATGAAAACGTATCCATGTTATACAATACTTAACGTAATCATAAAGAATAAAACATAGAGGATAAAACGTAATCGGAACTTTATTTTGTACATCATTTTCCCAAACCTTTTTAATGAGCAGTGTATGAGTCTCTCCCATGGGTGACGAGGAGGTTTAGGCCATAATCCACCAAGCTGGGCCAGTGCTTGTTGGTGGATGTCAGAATTTTCAGGGTGTCGTCGCCGAAATGGTTTCTTACAGACCCTTACGACTATACAATTAAACAGCACCTAAGGCCGATTGCTTAACGTGATCTCCGAAATCATCTGAACGATGGTCGGTCTCCCATCGTTGCTTTATCTGCTATGTCGTATGATAATGTATGCTATGCACAGAAGCCACGACGACGCTTATTATTAATTGGTAACTAAGTCTGCTGCGTTACCCTAAGGGCCTTCGTTAAGCGGGCGCACGGAGCGGACGCTCAACGCAGATGTCCGCGCCGTGCGAACGCCTGCTACGTCGTGCGGACGAACGAGCCCGCCCGCGCCACATGCGACCGCCTAACGCAGCGGGCAGCGCTGCTCTAATGGTGCGTTCAGATTGCTAGTAATGTAACCTGCAAAAAAAGTTTCCATGATGTGAACGCCTCTCGAGCTCGAACTGAGCCGCAGTAGAGCGCGCTCGTGGCCTGGTCCAAGCTATCCGTACATTGTCTGTTTTTGAATAAACTAAAAAATGCTAGATGCTGAATTTGGACGCCCGTCCTAATTGTGCAGGAACCACTCGCGAGCACGAATTGCGCCTGTGTGAGTGAGACTTGCTCCTGTGTGCGTGACGCTCTTAGCCTGCCCGACGCAATCCATGAATTGTCAGATTTTTAGACAATATCAAAGGGACTCGGATTGCAAATTGGATAATTACGAGAGCAATGACATTTTTTGTTTGTTAAGTTATCGTAACGATTTTGATGTCAAATGAAAGCTCTGGGTATAAAACCGATTTATCTATGAATCATATAAATCAGTTTACTAGTTTAGGAGATAATTAAACAATTAATTTGTATCGTGAAATTTTAAACACCCAGAACTTTTAAAGTTTTTGTTTTTATCATCTGTAGTCCTTTTATACAATTCTGTGCCCTACCAACGTCGCTGCATCAAGGCCTTCGGAGGCCTTTCATGAGTACAACGATTAGCTTTTGCTTATGACTCCGTTATCGAATAAACATTGTCTATCTAGTATCCATAGCATAAGTTCTTATGAAAACTTTATTTGGCCCAGATTATGTGGTGTGAATGTTGGAAATATTAATTTATTTTTAATTTACCTCACCAGACTCCCATTGATTTCAGGTTACTTTCTTTGATGCACTCCTACCCCTACATCTCCCTAGGAATGTATGTTTTAGCTTCAGCTCTTTACGCCTAGTAGTTATGGCTGTACGTTGTCTATCAGTCACTCAGGTGAGTTTTAATATAGGCATGTATGATACTGATGAAGCTCTGATAAAAAATAGAGCACGAATGAGGTCTTCAAACTCTCGTCTGATCTATTAGTTTTGTGAAGTGTCGCGGAGAGAGGATGCGGAGCTCAAATGCTGAACATTAAAAAACATTTTTAAATCCTTGTCAAAACTTTGGCTGAAGTGAAATGTCATCTATGTAGGTATATATCCTCCGCTTTTATACACATTTTTTAAGTAGATACTGAATCGATTTCCATTAAATTTCTATGGGCCTCCTCTGACTTATTTTGATCTATCAAATGAAACAAGAATTATCAAAATCGACCAATATATCAAATAATTAACCAATTAACCAATAATTGACCAATTAATCAAATAACAAACATACACAAGATTTGACATCCTCTTCCTTTTGGAAGTCGGCTGAAAAGAACGTGTGCGGTGACGGACCGTGCTCGCGACGAAATACAGAAAAAATCTTTCTCAGGATGCCCGTATTGAATGCTCAGTTCATGCGCAATACACGTCCAAATACAGAGAGCGCAGACATCGAGCGCTGGATATTACATTGCTAGTTCCATTACAGCAATCTGTACGCACCATAACGTGTGTCCGCCGCTTGCGCCCGCCTACCGCAGCGAAGGCCCTAAGTGTACACACTTTCCGCTAAGAGAAACTAGTTTTATGTGCTTGAAGATAAAAATATTAACTATTTAACTTTACCGATTAGGACGTTATCAGAACAACCTAATGTTTATGTCTATTTAAGTGCTCTTCAAATAGTAGGCAGATGTCGATAAACAAACAATTGATTGTATTATCTTTGAGAATTGTTTTGGATCACGTGGACTACTGCAACTGGCACATTCACCCACCACAATAACACGGCTTTTGTATGTACTGTCCTGTAAGTTCACCAGACTGATGTTTTCCTTGCCAGTGATTAAAATTTTGATTTGATTGATTAAAAATCAAAATGGAATACTGATATCCATTTTGAGATTCTTATACTTTGGCCCATTTTAGTCTTTATGAGATGAAAATATGCGTATCGCAGTGTAAGTTTTTCTGATACCAATATCTAGTTGAGTTTTTCTACAGCTCTGTAACTGAAGTAATTTAGGACTCCCAATTAGGAATATTATATTAGGTATTTCTTGGTATAACTTTAGATTCTAAATTGCAATAGGGCCCCCATATCTCGCAACTAGCGAGTAGACTTAGTTCTGCAGCGTTGGCGGTAAAGAAAATTCGCTCATTGATATGGTTTATTTTAGTTATTTTCATAGTATGATGTCCTACGGCATCCTACTTTGGGGCAATGCCGCAGATATTGACACGATATTTACACTGCAGAAAAGGGCTATTCGTGGAATGTATAAACTTGGAAATAGAGAATCTCTAAGAGAAAAGTTTAAAGAGATTGTTATCTTGACCCTTGAATCTTATGTAAGAATAGTAATACTATGAACTGTGAAAATTATAAAAATTATTCTGTAAGGACAAGGAACGACCAAAAGTTAGCGTTTCCCAAATTATGGCTGGCTAAAAGCATGAAGTCATTTATGGGAATGTCAATACGTACTTATAATAAATACCAAAGTCAATTCAATCCCTAACGTTTAATAAATTTAAAAGAACTGTCAAAGAAATATTAAGCAAAAAAGGCTACTATACACTAAAAGATTATTTAGATGATAAAAGAGCGTGGGATTGATGGGATTGACAGGTTATTACCGAATACTTATAAAACATTAATCACTATGTAAGCAGCTTGGTTGTGACATGATATTGGTAAGCACGAATAGCTGTCTTTTGTTTGTTCATGACATAGCAGAGCTGTATTTCTGCCAAATAGTACCTATAATAAGCAATTTTTACAAAAGAGTGCCGAGAGTTTTCTTTCCGCCGGCTCTTTTCCTCTCGGTCTACCTAGGGTTTTACTTTCATTTCGGTTTTTTGAAGCCGAAGAATTAATAGTAGACAATACCAAGACATTGGTGGATAATGGGCGATCATTATCTCCATGAGCCGAGAGACGCAGACTTCTGGACGGAGGCCTCCCCCAGGATTCGACATGTCGTCCGGACCCGGCCGCCGCCCTCATTCAGTGGTTGACGTTCGTAAAGTGTATAAGAATACCTACTGCTAATAAAAAGTTTTCATTTTCATTTTTTCATTTTCCTAGAGCACACCTGTGGTCTAGGTTTCGAATCTACAAAATTTAACGTTGTATAGGAACAGAATGAGCGTAGAAAAGTTTCTTTTATTACATAAATTATTAATTTACTCATTAAAGTAAAGTAAAGTACCAATAAATCAAAAAGCACTGCAGAAGTTGTAAATAAAAACAAGTTACTTAGAAAAGTACCCACATTCAGGTAAGCTCAAAATGCCAATTACCGATAATGCCAGTCAGTAGCCACTATAATTGACAGTTCTGTTGACAATGACAGCAGTAAAAGAATGGAAAATCTTTTCTGTGGTATACAATATACTAGTCTTTTTATGTCTACAGTCGACAGAGATGTACTGTTTCCAACCCATAATAACTGTAGTCCAGGATCATGGACAGATGTCCAAGTTGATGCCTTGCCGACCCAAAGCTTAAACAAAGCTACATATCGACGGTAAAAAGAGAACCTGCTGTAACCCACACATTTTTTATTTTATTTTATACTAGCCACCGTGCACGGTTTTACCCGCGTAACTTTTGATCCCGTGGGAATTTAGGCAACCTTCCTCAAGAGTTGGGCTATCAAATGCAAAAAGATTTTTTCAAATCCCATTTGTAGTTTCTGAGATTAGCGCGTTCAAACAAACAAACAAACAAACAAAAAAACATACTCTTCAGCTTTATATATATATAAGTATAGATTTAGAATCAGAAAAAGTCCTGCGTCGAATGGTCTTACTCCCATGGCTCTACGGTACTTTAAGAGTTTCTCTAGAGTTTTTTCGAAAATTTAAAAAGATTTTTTGGATTTGCAGGTTCGCTTTTTGCCCAAATTAAAAAAAACGAATGCGTTAATACAATTACCTACAGTATTTAGGGTTTGACAGCAGTAATTCCGATCCATTGAAAGGTACATTCCCCCGGGTCCATGGCTTAGGTACCAGCAGGGTCCAAGGCAAATTTTAAAACTTCATACAAGTAGTTTCACGGGTCCAAGAAAACGTTCAAAAGTACAGTCGGCAGTAGATTAAAAATAGACATTTACCTTTATATGAACTTTTGCTTAGATGTTTTAAAAATTCAAGCTGACTGTTTTGAAAAATGTCATCATTGCAAAGCAAACCGAAACAGAAATGCGATTATTAAAGATTTAAAAATGAAAATAAATTCTGAAAAAAAAAGAACAACGATCATCAGCACCTTAGAAGCCCTTAATCAATTTACACGGCTTAATAGTGTTTTACTGTATTTGTAATTATTTTAGCAAACCAAATTGTGTGCAAAATTTTAGAATGTTATCTTCAAAGCTTTCTTTATATTATTATATACTAGTCGTGAGATTGATTGACTGTGATAGCGTGTTTAAAAAACTTATAATTTATGTATTTTTTGATATGTTTTATAGTAATAAATAATAATAATAATAGGTAATAGTTTAATTTAAATTATTACACTTTGTTTTATATCAAAATCAAAGCTAGGTAGTAAGTAATCAGAGAAAATCATTCCTCTATTTGTATGAAAAATCATTATAATTGTTTTAAAGTGAATTTTTTATATGATTTCGTATTTTCTCAATTTTAAAAAGACTTCCTTATATTGTTATATTTGAGTCGTAAGATTGATTACCTGTGATAATATCTTTAAAAGGAACATAATGTATACATTTTGCCTTCTTTAATACTTCATAGTTATTTTCATTAACCCTCAGACATAAATAATTAAAAAACTACTTATTTACTATGCACTTTTTGTATATTATTGAAATCCTATACAAGTAAAGAATCCTTTTAAATTAATAAAACCTCATACAAAATGAGTTTTAATTGCTTTGGACCCGCTTGGGAATACTTGTATGGGCGGCATTTTTTTTGAGTACAAAGGACCGGTGGACCCTTGGGAAATTACCCTTTGAAAATTTTGAATTCTCATCCGTCCAACAAATGTTCCCCCTCTTTCAGAAGGCTTGGGATAAATGAATGAATAAGATTTCATTCATTAAAAATATTCTTGCATTTTATTATGCAAGTCATGAGCAACTTGAAGCAACCTTGACGAGACAAATCCTTTTTTTTTATCGTTTTTTAAATCGCTTCTTTTATCATTTACGATAATTAAATTAATTCATAACCAACAGTTAACTAGGTCGACGTTTCCTTTCCAAATGTTAGGTATAGTCTGAATTTAAAGATATTAAATTTACGACCTCCATGACGCAGTGGTCTAGTATTTGGCTGCTTGGTGAGAGGTCATGGGTTCGAGTCCCAGCCGGGCCAGTTTAGGTCAAACTATTTGTATACTTTTGTAGGATAAACTCCCGTTCCGCTGTGCGGTCTCAATACACGGTTATACTGGGCTAATTTTAATTAGGCCATCACCTCTTGCACGCAGCTTCTCCACATCAACATTTGTTCTACGATAAAATTATATTATACTTTAAAATTTATAGTTATAGTATAAATTCATAGTTTGCTTCCATGCTGGACTGGGAGCGAAATAAAAACGAAGAATGTGCCAGCCGCTTCTCTTCCCGGGCATACTGTAAAAGTCAGTTAAGGGACAGAGGTTTTAAGGGCGGTTTTGTGGGCGATAGGCTGACCCCCTGTCACTACAATAGTCTCTCTCCATCTTTATAATACCTCCAAATTTGTCAAACTTGACATCAGATGGTCTTGTAACCTCTGGTGTTCTGCCTACCCCATAAGGGATACAGGCGTGACGTTATGTATGTATGTATGTAATTTATAGATTTTAACATTTAAGTTTTCCCACACAAAAAATATCTATTGCCAAAAAACTGACGTTTTACTTTATTTACTCTGAACGTAGGTCTGCCACGCACCTTGAGATGGCACAACATAGCCAAGTGCACGTGCTTATAAATACAGAGTTATAAATGACAGAGGTAGTCCAGTCAATAAATGACCCAAAATGAGGTGTAGAGTGCGTGAGCTGGTAACTAAGCGATTCCTTCAGAAACTTGTTCAGGGGGTTTAGGTTGTTAACATACCAAAAGTCCTGACTCCTAGGTGATGAGCGGGGGGGAGGAGGGGGGGGGGGTAAAGGAACGAATTTTGGGTTTTTCGCTTATATCTCAAAAACGGTGCATCGGAGAGAAATATTTATAGTAAATAAATTGGAGTTCTTAAAATTATCTAAAACTTTTATATCAAATGTTTTTTTCTAATTCCTAACCGTTTTCGAGTTATACCCTCGGAAAAAGTTGAAATTTACAAAAAAAATCAATTTACGTCAAAATATTCATAAACATTGCATACTATTGTCTAAGACTATTCACAAACAAAAAGTATGAATAGGAAAGAAATTGTAGATTTTTAAATTCCCTTTAAGAATATATATACATGTGCTGATTAATGTCCAACCCGCCTAAAGTTACAGCTATTTTAAAACTTGTATAGCATTTTAAGTTATCGCGCAAGGATCGGGCATTGCCAATATCTTCTGTCAGCTCATCGATAAAGGTTCACGATGAAAGGGTAGTAGTTGACCCATGAGTTGACCCAACATTGCTCTTTCAGCGGATATGTATAAGCAAACGATCAGATGTGGATTTGATGACATATTTTGAGTATGAGTTGGTCCCATACATTTGTTGTTTTTTCTTTTTTGGATTACCTATTTATCAAGATTTTTAAAAAGTTGTAAGTACAAAAAATGTTGTTGGGGTTGACGTGGGGTTGCCTGCAAGAGGTGATACAGTTATTAAAATTGACCTCGTATAAAAAGCTTACTATGCGAGCACAAGTTTGGTGTGCCAGTTTGGGTAATTTAAAATATTTAGTACTATCGAACCAATAGAACCATCAGCTCCTTTTTGGAAATCGTTTAAATGCTAGTAGGTGGAAAATCGCTTGAAGATAGGTTTCCTTGGTAACAAACTTGTTAGGTACCATTTTATGCGACACTAACATTTACTGAATACAGAATTCGTACAGTAACTAAAATGTCCTAAGTACATTATACGCGATAGACCTTACAAGTTGGACAGTTTCATACGAATTATCAGCAAAATAGGTCATTATTCCGTTGGTTTGATGGTAAATACACTCGACTGCCAAACCTAAGAATACATCGAAATGCTTTAGGTAAAAATTTTGGCAAAATTCTATACTATCGCTGCAAAAGATATGTATAGATAGTGTATAAGTACATTACGAATTGCATATTACATTATACCATAACTCAAAGAGCTATCAAAAGTCTTTCAACTGGTATCGAAAGTACGTGATGAGAAAAATTACATAAATTCTTTTTTTTTAAATAAAACGGTAGGTATCCAAAACTGCCGTAGAAGGCTTTTAGTTTTAAGAGAACAAGAAAGTGAGTTCCATGATCTAGCTGCAATTGAAGTACCTGAACCCTGTACGATGGAAGCTCTGAACTTACTTAAGGCACAGGTTGCTAGACAAACTAAAAACCGTACTTAGGTACTGTTTATTTGTTATACTATTATTATTTTTTCTTTTTATAACTTTGATGTAGTAGTTAAGATTGTTACAGTTTTTGTGTTTGTGTTTAAGTAATTCAACTGTCTTAAGTTGTTACTTAAAATTATAAATTTTATTTAGGAATAATAAATCAATATATATAAAACTGTTCCGTTACTGACTGAGTGACTGAGGTACTGAGGTACTGAGGTACTGAGGTACTGAGGTACTGAGGTACTGAGGTACTGAGGTACTGAGTGACTGAGTGACTGACAGACAACGTACAGCCGTAACTACTG
This sequence comes from Stenoptilia bipunctidactyla, assembly GCA_944452665.1. NCBI lineage: Eukaryota > Metazoa > Arthropoda > Insecta > Lepidoptera > Pterophoridae > Stenoptilia > Stenoptilia bipunctidactyla. Next base: position 4,079,143 of record OX101731.1, read on the forward strand.
GGCGTAGAGAGCTGAAATTTGGAACATACATTCTTTAGGGGATGTAGGGGTGAACTAAGGAAGGAATTCCCGAAATTCCCACGGGAACGGGAAATATAGGACTTTTTAGTTTGTATGAAAAATCTTATTCCTTGAGTGCACTGATGTGAAACTTAGTGTAAAGGTTTTACAATGTGTGTCTGGTTGTGTTATGAAAGCAATTCCCGAAATTCCCACGGGAACGGGAAATATATGATGTTTTAGTTTGTATGAAAAAACTTATTCCTTGAGTGCGCGGATGTGATACTTGGTATAAAAGTTCCTCAATAAGTGTCTGTTTGTATTATGTAAGGAATTCCCGAAATTCCCACGGGAAGGGGTTGGACTTTTTAGTTTGTATGAAAAATCTTATTCCTTGAGTGCACCGATGTGAAACTTAGTGTAAAGGTTTTACAATGTGTGTCTGGTTGTGTTATGAAAGGAATTCCCGAAATTCCCACGGGAACGGGAAATATATGATGTTTTAGTTTGTATGAAAAAATCCCATCCCTTGAGTGCACGGATGTGATACTTGATATAAAGGTTCCTCAACAAGTGTGTGTTTGTATTATGGAAGGAATTCCCGAAATTATCACGGGAAGGGGTTGGACTTTTTAGTTTGTATGAAAAATCTTATTCCTTCAGTGCACGGACATGATACTTGGCATAAAGGTTCTCCGAAAAATGACTGGTTGTGTTATGAAAGCAATTCCCGAAATTCCCACGGGAACGGGAAATATATGATGTTTTAGTTTGTATGAAAAAACTTATTCCTTGAGTGCGCGGATGTGATACTTGGTATAAAAGTTCCTCAATAAGTGTCTGTTTGTATTTTGTAAGGAATTCCCGAAATTCCCACGGGAAGGGGTTGGACTTTTTAGTTTGTATGAAAAATCTTATTCCTTGAGTGCACCGATGTGAAACTTAGTGTAAAGGTTTTACAATGTGTGTCTGGTTGTGTTATGAAAGGAATTCCCGAAATTCCCACGGGAACGGGAAATATATGATGTTTTAGTTTGTATGAAAAAATCTTATTCCTTGAGTGCGCGGATGTGATACTTGGTATAAAAGTTCCTCAATAAGTGTCTGTTTGTATTATGTAAGGAATTCCCGAAATTCCCACGGGAAGGGGTTGGACTTTTTAGTTTGTATGAAAAATCTTATTCCTTGAGTGCATGGTTGTGATACTTGGCATGAAGGTTTTTCAAAGAGTGACTGGTTGTGCTCTGAAAGGAATTCCCAAAATTCCCACGGGAACGAGAAATATACGATTTATAGTTTGTATGAAAAAATAAATTCCATGAGTGCACAGTTGTGATACTAAGTATAAAGGTTCTGCAGTGAGTAACTGTTAGTGTTGTGAAAGAAGTTCCCGCCACTCCGACGGGAACACGAAATATTGGACTTTTTAGTTTGTATGAACAATTATTTCTTCAGTGCATAGATGTCATACTTGATATAAAGGTTCTTCAATGACTGGTTGTGTTAAATATAAACAATATTTATGCGCGTACGAAGTTGCGGGCAAAAGCTAGTATTAAATAAAATAACTTTTTTAACTAGTATATTTTTTACAGTTCGCTGAACAGGATCTTTACAGACCCCATGGTCACGTCTTTCCGGGAATTCAGTAAAAGTCAGTTAAGGGACTGACGTATTATTGACGTTTCTATGGACGATAGGCTGACCCCCTTTCGTCGCAATAGTCTCTCTCCATCAAAATTTGTTTTAAGAGTGTGACATCAGAAGTGACACCAGATGGTTTTATAGCCTCTGGTGTCCTGCCTACCCCATAAAGGATACAGGCGTGAAGTTATGTATATATGTATTAGTTTATTGACAGATGAATAATTCCAGGGGTCGTCAACCGCGGCGTGATGCAGGGGTCGACTCCCCGCTGGCACTGGCTGGTGCTCGGCGTGGGCGCACTGCTCACCCTCTGCTGCCTCGCCGCGGCTCTATGCTGGAACGTTCTCTTTGATGCTGTGCTTAGTACTGTAAGTTTATCATCATTATCATTTTCATGACTCGGTAATGAGCCCACTGCAGGGCAGAGGTTTAGACCATAATCTACTAAACTGACAAGTAGCTGGTTGGTAGATTATGTACCTACGTGTAAGTAAATGAATGAAATATATATTAAATGATTATCCAGTTTTTTAGGTACTTAGTATGGGAAAATGGCCCAAATGTAAGCTTTAAGCATTTAACGGTTATGATACTGAATATCTTTAAATACATTACTAAATATTTCATCATAAATCTTATATTTAATTTCAATCTACGACACAATTAAAATATTCATAATCTAGGCCCAAATAGGAAATGCCGACCACACATCCTCAAAATACTGTAAGAGCTGGAGCGCTATATGTTTTATTTTTCTTAGGCTGCGTCCCAAGTAGGCAAACAGTTAGCGGCCGAATGATTGAGCCGCAAAGTGGCGAACTGAAATTTAAGTTAACTGCAAACTCAGATCAATTTTTGTACGTCGCATGGGAGTCGGCCGCTCACTGAGATAGTCTGCGCGCGTAACGCTGCAAACTGCGCGTACATTGAGCGCAAAACTAGGAAACTTTGGACACTCCATTTCAAATATATGGAAGGCGTACTAAATCGATACGCCACAAACTCAGTCAGCCGCTGTTTGCCCTAGAAGACTTTAAACTAGTAGACTCTCTACTAGTAACTCGCTCTACTAGTAGCAGCTAGTAGAGCGAACTTTGCTGACGCGCTACTGCATCGGCAACCCAAACAGCATCCTCCTGAGCCCGTTGTTCTTCTGCCAACTTTATTAAAAAAGTTTATTGGTCCAATAGCAATTATAACTCGCATTGTTAAATGGCATAAACGGAACCAACTGAAATTCAATGTTGTTTAAAAATAAATGCAAATGGACATCGAATCAGCATAATGTTGTCTGATTTCAATCCGGTTCTGAAAGACACTAAGTGTTACCTAGATTACAAGGGGTTTGATGTATCCTTATCACTTTTGACCTTAATAAAAAACCTGTAAACATTAATGAAACCGAGACGCTGGGAAACCGGTCTTTTGTTAGATACCATATATTAAACATGCATCGAAGTGCAAGACGAGCGTATTATTATAAGATACGTATTAAACCCATATCGAACAAAAGATACTATCACTATAGTATATAGTGCTAATGATACTATGACTATTTTATTCCATTCTTGTTCAAATACTCTGGTCCCAGTTTGTCATGTTCGTATTGTGCATCCTTAGCTAATTGCAACTACATACTATGTAAGCAATTTGGTTGTGGCATGACATTGGCTCTCACAATTAGCTGTCTTGTGTTTGTTGTTTTTTCATGTCACGGTCTATTTGTACTGTACCTATTTGTATTAATTTGATAATTCTGACTGAAAAAGAGTGCCAAGAGTTTTTTCCGCCGGATTTTTTTGTCTCTTGGTCTAGTGTAATATATTATTCAACAACTATCAACAACTAGCTAGAGCCGAAGTATGTGATGACTGACTTCATCAAGTGTTTTGTGAAATTCCTAAGATGAATAAAACTTTTTGATTTTTGATTTTCTAAGAAATCTCACCTGATGCTAATTAAAGATAAGGTCGAAGGTTTCCATACTATTCCAAGCCGACCCACGCGGCGAAAATAGACTTAAAATGACATGAAGAAATAGCATAAATAACTTGGTGGTTTATTTATAAACGAGCTTTTGCCCGCAAATTCCTCCAAACGTCGTGTCAGACGTGACATCAGATGGTTTTATAGCCTCTGGCGTTCTGCCTACCCCATAAGGGATACAGGCGTAAAGTTATGTATGTATGTATGCTTGCTTTTGCCCGCGACTTCTATATTTCCCGTTCCCGTACGTAGTCTGTCAGTCACTCAGTTATTACACCGATATTTATCATACAGCGGGGATCAAAATCCCCCAAAACTCTGGTGATTCAGTCGACTACTACTTGACTGAGCTACGGAGCCCTCCTAAGTTTAGAAATAAAATGTAACCTAATAAGACTTTACTACGAATGTATTCCCCATTTTCACTGTAGCTTTATGTTTACATCCGCAAGCGATCCAATCTCTATGCGATGTTTCACAGTTACCGAGAGCAGTTGCAATCGCTAGCCAACTCTAATCATTGTACACGTGGAGCAGGCAAATACATTGATTACAATTTTATAGTACAGAGCACAATAGTAACCCTATCATCAAAATACGATTTCTTCCAGGCAACTTTCAAATCCAAAATGCTGAAAACCCAGTTCCAGCCGAAAATAAACAGGATACACATAAGTACCACCGTACCGGTGTGTGGCTGCATTTAGTTGTAGCCTTCTCAAATTAGGTGAAGCCGCATTTGGGTTATCAGCGGTAACCAAAAAAATATCGAAAAATAAATAAAGGTCTGGCACCAAACAAGGATAAAAATCTTGCATATGATTTTACGTTTTATCACTACAACTTGCATCTTTCAAGATTTGAAATCAAGTATGACCTGTTTTCTAAAAGAACGCAGTTTCTAAATATATTATCTAAATGTATATTACCATAAATTAAGATAATGACTCGTTGCACAACATATTTGAATTCGTCTCTTAATCGAAATCCTGAAGTATCCAACCTTCTCTATCTGATAATTTTGGGTTTTGGTTTTGGGTATCAGTTTCCCCGCCTGACCTGGATTAAACCTGACTACGGTTGACTCCAAATTAGAAGATTTAAGTGCACTTATGAGGGAACTGCCTATTGATTAAGTATTTCCGTCCAAGGTGTTATATATTCAAATTCTTCTCAAACTAGTATGCTCCATGCATAGGCATTATCTTTAACCATAAGCTGTTGCCAGAATTACGTTGCTAATCAGATGATTCAATTGAATGTGCCTAGCAAACCATGGTTTTGTACTTATTTGTGGCATTATTTTTACAACGAAATTGTATTTTATAGTTAAAATATAAAATACATACTCATTATAATAATTACTTATAATAATGATTCCATGCTGAACTGGGAGCGAAAGAAAAACATAGAATGTACCAGCTGTTTCTCTACCCGAGCATTCTGTAAAAATCAGTTAAGGGACAGAGGTTTTATTGGAGATTTGTTTTGTGGGCGATAGGCTGACCCCCTGTTACTGCAATAGTCTCTCTTCATCATTATAAAACGACCAAACTTGTCAAACGTGACATTAGATGGTTTTAACCTCTAGTGTTCTGCCTACCCTACAAGGGATACAGGCGTTAAGTTATGTATGTACTGATAATCAAAGATTTTGCTGATAATAGCATTAGAATGTAATAAAAAACAAAATAAAAATTTTGAAAATCCCACGACGCGACGGTTAAAAAGTAATTGAAAAAGAATAAAATAATTTAAAATCCCCCGACTGAAATGATTTATGTGACGAGAGATAATTAACGTGAAAAGCTTTTTTAAAAGTTCACTTGATCTCACACAGAGTCGGTCATATTATGAACAACATACTATTCGTTTTCATAGCACTTCCCTACGCTTACCTATTCGGTTCTCGAAGATGTAGATGTCGCAATAACATAGGTATTCAACTCCCTATGAACTTTATAAGAAGAGCAAGAAAATCCGTCAGGGGCTGCCATTGAATGAATTCGTTTTGTAGTTTTATATTGAAATTTAAAATATTGATGGCAGCCCTCGACGAATTTTCTTGCTCTTCTTATAAAGTTCATAGTTTTTAAAACTTCAAACTTTTTAAAGAGCATAAATATAGGTACCATACATTACATTACACAACACCTCGTTCCTTATCAGCCCTCTAATGTCCCCACCACCGCTGGAAACCCCATGTAGTATTGAAAACGGCATTCAAATCGGACCAATGGTTTGCAAACAAATATTTACTGCAGCGCCCCCTGGTGAGTTGTTACCGTAACACCTATCTCAGAACATGCGCTAATCAAATCTAAAGCGATCACTGAAAACAGCATTTAAATCGGACCAATGGTTTTGCAGATAAACGGTAACATTGGCTTTTACAAACAAATGTTTACTGCAGCGCCCCCTGGTAAGTTGTTATCGCTACACTTATCTAAGAACATGCACCAATCAAATCCAAAGCGATTACTGAAAACCGCATTAAAATCGGACCAGTGGTTCTGGAGATAAATGGTAACATTGGTTTGCACAAACACCCTCTCACCCCAAACGCATATACCGTCTCCGTTCCGTCGTGGGTAAAAAGAATCAATGAAATCAAATGGCCAATCAAAAATCCCAGAATAACTCCCGTTGCATGACAGTGGTTATCTCAAATTATCCTTTTTGAAGCTCAATAAGAAGAAGCGAGAGGAAATGGGAATTAAAACAGACGAGCCAGAGCAATGATCCAATTGACGACTGCTCCAGTAGATTCAGATCAGATAGAGGCTGCGTTCACACTGGCCACAAAATAGCTGTTTCGCGCAGTTTTACTCGCGTAAATTCGATTAAAAAGTAGCCTTTATACTATTCCAGACTGTTCGCCATATCCAAATCCGTTGAGCCGTTCTGCCGTGATTGAGGAACAAACATCCATACATCCAAACATCCATCCAAACTTTCACATTTATAATATAAGTAAGATGTACTAAATGTTAATGTTAATTAGGTATATGTTAATTTATTAGACACAAACAAAAATGGATTCTAATGCCATGAAGCAAATGATAAATTTTTATTACTTATACTACTTTTTTAAATCCTATTGTTATAAATCTTATTACTATTTTTTTGATACTTATTATAATTAGAAAATTGAATGTAAAATGCTTATTCAACAACTGTAAATTCGCCCACTAAAAAACCTATTATCTAACCATCTAATGTCGAATGCACTGCGGCCCTAAATACAGATTATCTCATAGTCTAGTTACGGCAACAGTAAAATAACTTGTAATCATAACGAATTAAGCCTAAATTGTTTAAGCATGAAATGTAAAATACATTGTGAGAATACTTGGCATGAATAAAGAATTTATTTATTTAATGTTCCATGCTGGACTGGGAGCAAAAGAAAAATAAAGAATGTGCCAGCTGCTTCTCTTCCCGGGCATACTGTAAAAGTCAGTTAAGGGGCAGAGGTTTTATTGGCGTGTTTTGTGGGCGATAGGCTGACCCCCGTCACTGCAATAGTTTCTATCCATCATTATAATACCTCCAAAGTCAAAGTCAAACGTGACATCAGATGGTCTTATAACCTCTGGTCTTCTGCCTACCCCATAAGGGATACAGGCGTGAAGTTATATGTGCATACTAAATGTAGTGCCTACCTTTTTTTGTTCGGTTGCAGTTTGACATTTAGTTTATCAAATCGATATACTTAATATTCACTTTTTTGATAATAACCGTAATAATGGCTGGTAGGTAATGTGTCGGGATGTTTGATAGCGTATAGAGAACCCCAAGAAATACTCTTAAAATGGTGCTAGCCACATGAAAATCTAATCAGTAATTAGTAAGATTATCCCAATCAGTTTTACAATTTGTTAAAAGATGTTCGCAAAGCACCGATTCAAATTCAAATTCTTTATTTAAACTTTAAATTGATACATTTAGACTTAACGACTAAAAAGATGAGGATAAAACTTTGTTTCATAAATTATAACATAATTGTTAATAGCAGACTTAACCAATTAATTCACCCACTAACACTTGATATACTCTACATATACCACGACTACGACCACTTTGGCGATGGGGTAAGCCTGTATGCCTCAGACGCCAGTGGTTGCGGGTACGATTCCTGCATGGAACAAAAAAATTTTTTTGTGTCTGAGTGTTTATCTATTTATTTATTTAGGAAGTATGACGCGTTTGAATACGTAGTCTGCAACAGAATTATGTATACCACCCAGTCTCCCGCACACATACAATATGCGTTGTATGGGTGCGGGAGACTTTGTGGTATGCATAATTCTGTTGTAGACTGTACACACCGCGCTACGAGAGGGCCTTATTTCAATTGGTACATACTTCAGTACGAAATGAGGAATATTTTGACTTTGACTTTTGACATTGACTGTATCTAATCGCTTAGGTATAAAATTCTATTCGGATTGAGCATAAACATGTCATCATTAAAGATAACAATCTTTACGATACTAATGAGTGTATCAATGTATGAATAAATAATAATTTGAAACATTTTAGTATCATGTACATACGATAATATGTCTCTGGGTAAAACCAGCCGGGCAACTAAATGTTTCAGTGCTGCGCGGGTGTTTTGTTTGTAACCCAGATAAGTTACTGATCATCCAACGTACTGTATTAATGAATTCCCTAAATCTATTATTATATATTTTAAAAAGCTGATTGTTTATTTGAGCGTGTAATTTCAGAAGCTACCACCGCTGCGCTGCAGTGCGAGCACAGAACTTTATCGAATCGTAAGTTAACGAATGTTTACGAATGCTCGTATAGTATGGAGTTGGTTGCAAGTTTTGAGTAACATTTTAATTTTTTATTTTACAGATATTTATGAGTACAACATGTTTACAAACATTCAAAATTAACAAGGCACAATTTATTTAAGCTGGCCGTGCGGCAATAGAAAGATTTCAATTTTTTCTTAAAAACCGTCTCCATACTATACGAACATTTGTTAACAAACGATTCGATAAAGATCTGTGATCGCACTGCTGGTTGGATTTTTTTGCATTTTATAGTCCAAATCTTGAGGCAGGTTATAGCATTAGTGGGGTCAATTGTTACGAGTGAAAACGTACAAAGCTAACAGTATATTTGTAACGTTAAATTTTAAGGGAGAGGATTTGTTCCTTTTTAAGGCTGAAATAAATAAAAAAGCTGAAGTTTACACAGATAAAGCAAAGCTTGAAATAACACATATACTTAATACCCACACATATCCCATGGGATTTAGTTTTAAGTGGATGTAGTTCTGGCAAAAGCTGATTAGTTTATATAACCTACTACAAATAGTTCAAACTAGACTTAAAATGTTTTATTATTTCACTCACATAGTATTTAAACTTAAAATCAATTAAAAATTTTATAACAAAAAGCCACTTATATTGATAATTTAACTAACAGCTAAACAGTTCCAAATTAAATCTAAGTGTAATTCTACGGTATATCTATGCGAGAGACTGGTATCTGTACTAGGAGACCTGCATGACAGATTACCAGCCTCTCCAGGCTCCGGACAAGTGGTTATTAAAAATAAATGGGTAACAATATAAAACAAAAAAATAAATAAAAATAAATACAATGATGACGGCGGTGCTTATGTATCAAGGTGTATGTGTAGTTTGTTATAGTGTGATGAGTATTACTGATAAAGTGTGTGAGGTTGCGTTGGTGTATGTGTGTGAAGATGTGTGAACTTAGGAATATGTGTACCTACATTAATGAAAATAACAAAAAAAAAACTAATCATTAATAACAATATAACTAAATTTTGCAAAATAATTTAAGTTGTTAAAACAATAATTTGGTAACTATAACTTTGACGCCGTTTTGAAGTTGGAATAACGATAGGGTTTGAAGCACGTATAAAATGCAATAGTTTTAGGGCTAAATAGGGCTCAGTGATTATTATTATCAGTTGGTCACTAAGTAATCATCTTCAACTCTCAATATTTATTTACCGAAAACTGTGACATTGTCCATAAATACAGCGAATTGATTTTGCCGTTGCTGATAAAGATAAGATCTCCTACAACATAGAGGTTGTATATCAAAATTCTACCTAATTGTAAAATGAATTCTCAGTTTAAACAGAAAGACAGCTCAAGGTGCTATCAAATCCACGTGCCACTCGAAGCCCGCTAAAATACGCACAGGGCTGCCCAAATCTACCCGTGAACGTGCCATTTGCCTTAATCCTACTTAGTGGAAGCCCTCATAGTGCTGCTAAAGCAAGGCATTCTTGCATCAGCCTGCACTGACCTTATAGGGGTTAGGTAGCAACAAAACTAGGCCTGTTGCATCATGATTGTGTGATGTTATGACTGAAAGGGTAACGGATGATAAATGATTCAAATATCAGCAATCCGGTGTTGATGTATTATGGAAATGTTCTATTGACATCCTAGACACACGTAAGACTTATCTTTATTTTTTTTAATCCCCAGAAAATCACACCAACTACATGGCCCCAAAGTAAGCATAGCTTGTGTTATGGGATACAATGTAGCGAACTAGGGGGGAACCTAGAATGAATAAATACATTAATAGATAAACACTCAGACACGGTTTTTTTTTCTTTTTCCGTGCGTTAACCCAGCGCCAAAGTGGTCGAAGGTTCAGTGAGATGAAGGTCAGACACAGCAATAACCATCAATAATAAGGTTTTTAATCGTGATTTGTGATGATTTTTGTTGGTGTATGATTAATTTACTGCCTCACTGATCTCTTCTTTCTTACCCACAGAAAGCTAAGAATTGGAAGAGATTTTCAAAAATGCGGTACCATTAAATTGGCTGTAAGATTGATGGTTTTACTTATCATACATAACTACTTTGATAGACGCGTCTGGCCCGCTAAACTATTACAATAAGTATTAAAAATCTGTGGGTCTGTCCTGCGCCATATGCTAGATTTATTTATTCCCACAATAAAAATGCATTCGCTATTTTTTATCATAATATTGTTTTTATAAACTGACGGTTATAAATCGAATGCTTGAGGAGTGAGAAGTCCTAGGTTGAGCTCCCAGCAGAGCCAGATTGGAAAACGAACTTTACAAAACTAGATCGGTTCTAGTTGTATACAGGGTTGATTTGTAGTCACCGGCCAAATTTTTTTATACAATAACTATCATTTATAGAAACGATTTTTGCAAAAATAAAGTAGTAATTTTTTTAACAAGGAAATTAATATATCCGCTAACATATGAAACATAGCTTGGTCACTCTAAATTACCATTAAAATAAAGATGAATACGCGCTACTACAAAACATCTTGTAGTACTACGTCGTAGTATTATCAATAAAATGCCGCGTCGTAGTAGCTATGTTCATCAACAGCGACTATTTTTCAAAAAGTTTGTGGTTACATATTTCTACTTTTTTGTACTGAGCGACGCTTAAATAAATATGCAGGTATGATTTTATTGTACTATAGAAACTAATATTTAAATTTGGCTGGTGAATAATAATCTACCCTGTACATCCCCTAGTTCCGCTGAGCGATTCCAATAACACAAGCTATTTACACATAACACTTCGTAAATGCGTCAAATTGGGTTTAAAAATATGTACATCATGTTTACCATTCTTCATGTTAACCATTCAACGATTAATTGTGTAACTTTCAAAACTTAAACGAAAGGACAAAAACAAGGTCGCTACAAAATGACATTGGAACGTCCATTGCCACTTTACACTTGGTCAAATTACGCAAAACATTTTTATTACGTATTGATATAACAAGTCAATCAACGACTGATTGACAATAATGCGGTTGATCAACCGGCAGGGATAAGCCTGTAAACGAAGCATTTGACCTAAGATCAATTAGTTGGTATTGCCAGTTAAATAAATACAGATGTATGGTAATGAATGATCAAAGTCGCAATGCCAGGCGTTCTGAAGTCTGCAGGCTATGGATGATGATGATGATGATGAAGAAGTGATTCATATAAAGACGCTTCATTGCAATATACGATATTGAATGGAAATCAGGAAATGTATTTGTCTGCCTTTAGAGCAGGTTACCTATTGGTAAAATTTTAGCTAGGCCTAGGCGTTTTTGTGTTAGATCCTTTTTCTGATAAATAATAGTAAAAGTATCTAACACCAAAATAATCGTACGTCTGTGATTAAAAAAAATAAAAACAATGGTGTTCTAAATAAAAATTTCTTTGACTATTCATAATCCTGCACTTGAAGCCTTAATTGCTTTAAGACTGCCCCTCACTGCCACCCTCACCGCCGCGTGGTATCATTGTCTTTAATAATTGGACTATTGTGTTATGTTTTCACGATTCATTAGCGTAACTTATTTAAAAAAGCTGATAGTTTTTGTATGTTTACATTATATTTCATTTTATACTTTAAAAATATATTAAAACGTCAAAAATGTACAATGTCTGACCAAGAAATGAGGCGGGAACTTTAAAAAATCAAATGCAGTTAACCCTGTCTTCACGTTTATTAAGGGAGGTTTATACTATAAATACACACATCAAATAAATTTTAAGTCGATAAATAAATAAATAGTTAAAATTCCCGCCATTTTTCTTGGACAGCTTTCGTTGGTCAGACTCTAAAACGTGTTTTAAGATATAAGAGAGATTAAACAAACATACAAACTATTCAGCTGTAATATAATATTAGGTATAAATAAATCCCACCAAAAACATAAATGTAAAAAAGGTGAGCCAAGTTCAATACAAAAAGAATGGAGATCTAAATGTGTGCCCAGTTCTATGCAAAATCGAAATATGTAATTATATAGGAATAAAATAAAATTACGAACAAGTATTGAGCTCAATTTTTTTTGCTTTATTTGAATACCTAGAACCATTGCAGTTATTTAAAATGTGAGATCTAAAAGTAGGTAAGATTTGACTTGGCCAGTTTATATCAGAATTAAAATGTTGAACACCTATATAAAATGACTGATGTAATGAAAACTAGAAGGTGGTTCATTGTATGGGGGCACCACTTATTTTTTGACTATTTGATTTTTTCCTACGTTTACACACAATTACCGAGCTGGGTTCCAAGTTTCATCCTTCTAGTTCTGGAAGTAGGTTAGGTTTAGCTACTATAAGTCAGTCAGTCAGTACTAAAATTTACTACTTTTTGACCAACCGTTTTTATGTGTTTACGTTAAAGAGGTTTTGAATTATAGAAGGGTCAAAAGTGGCACCAAGTGGTTCGTGTAATATTACACTTGGAGCTGGCTAGCCAGTTTCTTTGCTTAAACTTGGCTTGACACGCTGCCACGTGTCTAGATTACTTCCATATTACCAGAAATACAACCAATAGATAGTAAATACCTTTACAGATAATAACATTATTTACTTTGATACTAAGATAAAATATAACCGATACTGCAACTATCTATCGATATTTTTATTCCGATACCATCGACATAAATGAAAGGAATGAGTGAACTCATTATGGGTGCATGCAGTGCAAAGTAATAAATTAAATTAATATCAGACACGAGAAAGGAAATAAAATAATAACTCGACACTTAGGATGATTATCGTAGAATGTAACCACCTTTTTGTACCATAGAATGAAGAATATGATATTTTTCTCGTGACGACCACTTTGGCGATGGGGTAACACTGTCTGCCTCAAACGGGTTCGATTCCCGCACGGAACAAGAAAAAAAAATTCCGGGTCTGGGCGTTTATCTATTTATGTACTTATTTATAGTCTAGGTTCCCCCCTAGTTCGCTACATGGTATACCATATCACAAGCTCTGCTATTTTTGGGGCCTAACTAACTACATGTTGGTGTGATTGTCTGGGTTTTTTAATTTAATTGTGATGATATTTTAATTCTAGTTTTATGCCTTTGTGTGAAATTATCTAATACTCTAATCTATGGAACCTGTTTTCTGAAATAAATGAATATTATTATTATTATTATTTTTTTTTTTTTTAATATTATTTGATTTCTTTTTTAAGTTTATTTTCATAGCAATATTACAAGTAGTTGCAGAACACAAAATGTCGCCAAACTACAAAGTAGTTTGTTGGCGAACAAATTTGATTTTATGAGATGTTTTCTAATAGTGTGTTCCTAATATGTCCAAAAATTTTTATTGTTCTTTACATTCATTCATACTACTAATAACAATATCATTCTCTCATATAACGAACCCGCAACTTCTTGCTGTCGAATGAAAATATTCCTTTCCTCTTTCAGCAAATCAAGCTGGTCCCAGGATCGCGGACCTTCGCGAACTGGAAGGACCCCCTGGTCAGCATGACCCAGGACGTGTACATGTTCAACTGGACCAACGCTAACAAGTTCCCGGAGGAGAAACCACGGATGGTGCAGTTAGGTCAGTTTGATATAATAATGATCAATTCAATTTATTTATAATACGCATTATTATTATAGCTATGTCTGTCAACGATGTAGTCTATGAATTCCGTGCCTCGAAGGGCACGTTAAGCAGTCGGTCCCGGGTGTTGTATACTTATATACAGTAGTCGTTAGGGTTTGTCAGAAGCCATTTCAGTGCCTTAAAAAATGCTTAGATCCACCACCCAGCACTGGGCCAGCTTGATGGATTATGGCCTAAATCTCCTCGTCACCCAGGGGATAGACTCATAGTCCTGCAGTGGGCTCATTATTAAGAGCTGTGATGTGATGTCTGTCATGAACCCGTGCCGTCTTCGACTTCATCTTGACTAAGACGACCGGCTGGTGTAGCGGTAACATACATTGCCTTCTATGCCAGAGGTACTGGGTTCGAATCCCGGCAGCGGCGGATATTTGTGTGATGAACACATATATTAGTTGTCAAGTCATACATGTTTATATGTTTATTTAAGTTTATTCTAATAAAAAATAAGTATTTATTCAATATGTATGTTTATATATTTCTTAAGTTTATCAGTTATCTAGAATCCATAACACAAGTTCTTTAAGAAACTTAATTTGGGCTAGATAATGTTGTGTGAGTGTCAGAAATATTTATTTATTTATTTACTAACCATAAGGTGAAATTGATCAAGTGCACGTTTAGAATCCGTCAACATCGCAAAAAGAGATTTCTACCAGGCAACAGCGCCAAGTTAGTAGAAGTCTTTAATAGTTTGTGGTTTTGATGCAGCAGTCCCCAGAGTCCAGCAGCACCGGCGCCCACACCAGCAATGACGCTTTTTTTTTAAAGTGTTTTGTGTTCAAGTGAGATGTAACTTTTTAAACTGCAACAAAACCTTTTTCTATGACAAGCTCCTTTCGCCTGGCTAGTGACTTTACTTTTCATATGAATCTACTGTATCTAAATATCATTGTTCTGTCGATGAACATTCCATAAATTTTCTATGACCAGTCGATTCTAAGTCACGAAGCTTCGTAGGCACCTTCCGATGACATTATGTTGAATGATGAAAGAAAACCACATTTTTGTTTATCGATTTTTTAAAAGATAGATGGCAAAAGAACAAGGGCAGTTTTACGTATAATAAAATCGGTCCGTGATTAATAAAATAAGAAATTATAAAGTCATAAAATGAGTATTAAATTGTTTAATGTCAAACCAAAGTCACATGTCTCGCAAGCATTTAAAGTAAAACAGTCACAAAAAAAGTTATCAAAAGTTATACTGTCACATAGCTTTAAGCTAAAAGGGATTTTCACTGATACTAGAGAGTTATCGGGAGCTTCAGTGAAACATTTTTTTGTAGAGTTAACTAAAAGCGATGGTTGATCCCAATTTAAATTTTGGTATTCCTACTGTTTCTTTTTTCGAAAAATACATTTATTTACCTACACCGCACTGGATCATAACTTCAATTTCAATATATTAAGAGCTTACTTGTTTGTTAAACATAAAGCTTATTGAAAATATGAATTTCTACTTTATACCTACGTCGTGTCAGCTTTATCTGAGGCCGATTCTACAAATGACATAAATATCACTATGATTTAATGTACTTACCACGATTTTCGATTTTATTTTCACACGTCCGATATTTCGATGCTGTTACAAGCAAGCACCATGATCGACGTAACAGCATCGAAATATCGGACGTACGAAAATAAAATCGAAAATCGTGGTAAGAATCCCGTAAATACATTAAATCATAGTGAAAATAACCGCGATAGTTTAAAACGACATAAATATCGTTAATAACTTGTGAAATAACACACCTGGGCCCCGATTCTGTAATTACCACATGTTGACAAAATGTGCCTAAAAGGTGCATTATGTTAACCTACTGGCCATACCAAGTGTCAGCACAAAGTGAACCAGTGGGGAATCAAACCGAGCCAATAAGTGGCCGCGAGGCCATAAATTATGTATCTATTAATTGATATATACCTTGCTATCTTCCCCGCTAATGTAAAAACTGATGGACAGTTGCAGCTGGTTATGAGATCAGCGATTGCCATCTCATTAATAAAAGCTTGCCTGCGTGTGAAACAAGGCTAGTAGGCAAAACGGCACTGGGCTTATCATGCTAAACATGTTTAAAGATCTATCAATTCGCCAATAATTATACCAAGGATGAAAAGTAGAAAAAAAATAATGCCCGTTTTATACATAAATTAATAATTATTTTTAGCATAAATTTTCAAGTTCTATGCATAATTCTATTTATACTACTATTATTATAAAGTTCACCACTTTTTTTATTTAAATGTGCTAATTAAAGACTACCGGAACCGCACGCTTTTAAGTCCAGTCTTAAACATTCGTTCAATCTATTTTAGACATTAACGATATAGATTGAGAGTCCATACGCGGCAGACTTACGTTATAGTAGCTAGCTCCATATTAATACCAGGTATACTGTTTCACCTGCCGATGGTGAAATGGGGATTCACTATTCCCATCGAGGGTTCCTTTGCGCGTGGCTTTTTTTTTTTTTATAAGTGACTAAACCCGCGTTTGACCTCAATCTCACCTGATGGTAAGTGAAGATGAGGTCGAAGATGAAAGCACACGGGTTTAGGAAGGAACTGGCTCTTTATACAATATTGCCGGAACACATTACCGCCGGAGCGGTAACGGAGCGGTTGGCGATGGGGTAAACCTGTCTGCCTCAGAAGCCATTGGTTGCGGGTTCGATTCGCGCACGGTCCAAGAAAAAAAAAATTTTCCGTGTCTGGGTGTTTATCTATTTATGTATTTATATTCTAGGTTCCCCCCTAGTTCGCTAAATGGTATCCCATAACACAAGCTATGCTTACTTTGGGGCCATGTAGTTGGTGTAAATGTCTGGGTGTTTTTTTTTATAAATATTGTCTTTCAAAACGTGATCGCAGCCATTTAGATATCTTAAAATGTATATTTCTTTTGTGTAGAAAAAATTAATGACAGACACTTACTCCGGTTCCTCCTATCTATTTTCTATCAATATGTACAAGTTGTTCTTTTTGATATCCCAAAACATTGAGATTTTGTTTGCCAAAGAATATTAGTTCAAAAGTGCATACTTTCCAAGATATTATCAATCTTAATAAATTATCACCCTTGTAAAATCTCTTTTACATTAATTCAATTAATAGACGCGTGTCACTGAAGCAGTGCAATAAACAACAAAAACATTTAAAACTTTGAGGAACGTTGCATACAATGTACAACGCGAAACGTTGCGAACTGCACCTGTACATAGCGATTGAAAAAAGGGAAAGGAAATGCCACGTTGTCATAAGATGTGTTTGACATAAGATGTATTGACTTAATTGAATTATTTTATATAAAATTAAAAATATATATATATATATATTCACATGTTATTTGGTTCAATTACAGGTCCCATTAATACCCTAGAGTTATGGGAAATCAAAAGGAAACATAAATAGATGTACCTAGTCTGATTAACCCTAGTTCAGTGTGTAGTATCTGACGCCCTTACATGGTAAATCACCGGCACACGATTTTTTTTCCTTAACTTTTGTCGGCCAAGTCAAAAAGGTCGATATTAAGATATAAAAATAATTTAATTACTACAGAGGGACAAGGTTACATGGATTAGTCGCCTATCTAGGAGCGGCAAGACTGCCGTTAGAACCAAAAGAGTTCAATGTTAAACTGAATTTGTAAGGCTTACAAAGGGTAAAATCTAAAGGTGTTTTGCTAGCGATCGCTTCATATAAAACGCTTGAATTTTTTTTTTTTTTTTTTTTTTTTTTTTTTTTTTTTTTTTTTTTTTTTTTTTTTTTTTTTTTTTTTTATAAGTGACTGTACCCGCGTTTGACCTCAATCTCACCTGATGGTAAGTGACGATGAGGTCGAAGATGAAAGCACACGGGTTTAGGAAGGAGCTGGCTCTTTATACAATATTGCCGGAACACATTACCGCCGGAGCGGTAACATTTGGCGGCAGACTTTGTATAAAGGGTGGTCGCTAGCCAGTCGGACCCAGAAGGGATCCTACCACCAAGCGTTTTCGCGAGGGTTCAATAGCTACGCGGTTAAAATCGATTGATGCTGTTCATATTTTGCGTAAATTAAAATAATAAAGCTAAAGAGTTTGATTTTTGAAAGCACAAGTCTCTGAAACTACATATATCAAAAGTCTTACAAATAAAAAAATAACACGCGAAAAATAGCGTGTAGCCGCTGCGTTGGTTGGTAGGTACATTGTCTATTGTCCTAATCTACTTATAACCTATTTTTTTGACTGGAGGAAAACATGCAATCACGTCCCCAACTGCCTAAGGGGGGGCGAAGGGGTATGTGGGGATGATCCGGCAGAAGGCCGGACCCACCCACTAAAAACCTCCAGGTGTACCTCATCCGCCATAACTGGAGGTCACGGTACCGCCATTGGCATTACCCGTGAGATCTCTCTACTTATAACCTAACACTCGTAATCGACGTCAAAAAGTTTAATTTAATTAACCTTGAATAAAACACTTTTTAAGCGGATTTATCGCGTATATTTAAGTTAAAATACAAAATGTAAATATACGCCATAAATCCGGTTAAAAAGAGTTTTATTTAATAGTCATCATCATCGTCATCATCATCACAACTCTTCGTAATGAGCCCACTGCAGGGCATGAGTCTCTCCCCTGGGTGACGAGGAGGTATAGGCCATAATCCACAAAGCTGGATGGTGGATGTCAGAATTTTCAGGCGCCAAAGGGGCTTCTGACAAACCCTAACGACTACTGTATACAAGTATACAGCACCCGGGATCGACTGCTTAACGTACCCTCCGAATCACGGAACTCGTCGTGAGAAATTAATGGTCGGCGGTCACCCATCCAAGCACCGACCGCACCAAACGTTGCTTAATCTGTGATATCGTATGATACACACAGTAACCACGGCGCCACGACGACTTCATAGTGCAATTGATAATAATACAATATACAATTCAATTTATTAGTATGAATCGCGAAAACTTAAGACAATAATAATTAACCTTATTTAGAGCCGAATAGTAGACAACACCAAGACATTGGTGGATAATGGGCGATTATTCTCTTCGTGAGCCGAGAGACGCACACTTCTGGACGGAGGCCTCCCCCAGGATTCGTCATGTCGTCCGGACCCGCGCCACCCTCATCCAGCGTTTGACGTTCATAAGCTTATATACTGTGAATAAAAAGTTTTCATTTTCATTTTATCATTTAAGTCACCTGCCTTTCCACGTTCCAGGTCCCTACCGGTACAAGGAGCACCGGCACCAGGTCAATGTGACGCTGCACCCCAACAACGGCTCGCTGGCCTACAAGACCTTCAAGTCCTGGGAGTTCGTCAGCTCCAACACCAGCAGTTTGGATGACAACATTACCATCCTGAATGTTATAGCTGCGGTAAGAACCAATCGATTATTTCATATGTTCTTAGCTTCTTGGCTGTGTCAGTTTTCATCTGTTGAAAGCTTCATTGAACGTGGATTTCGATTGAGTAAGGTCATTTATTTATTAAGGGATACCACAGAAAGTGCTTAACTGATTGTATTTAAGATAGGTACCGAGAAGGACACCCTTTATCTGCAACCTACATAGTTGAGCCTCTCAAAAGATTTCAGTACTTAAACTATTGGTTTCGAAAATAAATTTCTTCTGTTCTGTGCCATACGCCATAGTTTATTACGAGTTCATCCCTAAACTGCTTTAAGGATGGGTAAGTGCAGGATAAGCAGTTAGATTACTGGCCCTTCTTAACTGCTTCGATGGCAACAAATGTTGTACACCAGCGGTGGTTTTTCAAAGTTCATCCATCTCTGTAGAGACAAAATTACCTTGTATTATAAACTTTCATTATGTCTACTCTCGTTACAAATTCTCATATAAATCATTTTGCACATAAATATCTACAATGTTTGCAATGAATTTTTTTCAACATGAGTACGTCCTGCATGTCAAAACAAATGAATATCGCCTATTTACTTTTAGCCTACCATACTTTTATGTTGATTGATTTTTTTATATTTTTAAAACAACACAGAAAGTGAACTGTAAATTTTTAGCACCCCCTGGGAGAACTCTAGATTCTGGATAGGAATAAATCTGCTGACTAAAAGTCACACTAAAGATTCATTGTTTCTCACAGTTTATAATGAAACCCCATGCTAGTGAAGCCAAAGCTGTAATTCTAGTCGTTCAATACCAAAAATTTTCATTCCCCAAAAACACCCTATTTTTCCTCAAGCTTAGAATAAATCTAGTAAAAAAAGGTTTCCAAAAAAAATACACTAACTATTTGATGAATTCATGGCATGTCGGAAAAAAACAGAAGTGAAAAAAGCACAAGAAGATGCAAAAAACATGGAAAGAAAAAACAAAGAAAACCGTCAATACTAGAGTAACAATTTGTGCACGTATAAATCTTACCTTAAATATACATACATACATAACTTCACGCCTGTACCCCGTATGGGGTAGGCAGAACACCAGATGTAATGAAACCATCTGATGTCACGTTTGACAAATTTAGAGGCATTATAATAGTGGAGAGTGGAATAATGGAGAAATATCTTTTTTTCTTTAAATACGGAATCATCTCAAATTTCTAACAACGACATAGGTCGTTATTAAAACTAAGTTCAGAAATTTTGCTTCTATTAACGTCCTTATTTAGAATGAGATTTAATACCATAAAAAAAAAACAATAAAAATGGTTAAGTACATTAAAGGTTAGTTTAATAAAAAAACAGTTATTATGTTATAGCAAGAAGATATATCTACTTTATAATGTTTTATTCCTTAAGTAATATTGAAATGTGGAGTGGCTGGAGTTGCGACAGTATGGAAAATGTGTCAGTTTTGAGCGCGACCCACTCACGGCCAAATTACTGCGTTCGCTGACCATTTACACACGAAAACTTTATTCTGTTCGCAAACCAACAAAAATACCTAATAGATTTTTAAGTAAGCAGTTTGATGCAACTTTAATAAAGTCTAATATGAAAGATTTAAAATAGGTTGCCAAAAGAGACAGATTTTAGTTTTAATAGCAACGTTTACCTAACACAATTATTTGACTTTATTATTATTTAAAGGAAAAGTAGATTCATCACCTTTACTCAAAGTCATTGCTGACAGTTGACAAATTTCAAGTATGTAACTGAAAATAAAAAAAATATTGACTATTTTTCCAACTTTGGCATAAATGAAACATACTACAGACTTCCTCCAAAAGCAGGGCATTTTTTATTCTTTACAAGTTTCTATCAATATCTTCCCTTCATTGTCAAAATCACAAAGAGTCCCTAATCATGTTGTTAACAGCAATGCTAGGCGCGAGTCACATGTGGCCTTGCACTTAGCTTTGAATACGTAACAGTATCTACCTAAGGGCCAGTATATTTCGACAAAACATACTAGCTTGTCTATTGTGTGCTGAAAATGTTCCCTTACGCAACTGCGCCCTTCGTTATCGTTTAATCTGTCGCTAACAAGTTTATGTGATCGTTTGAACTTCGAAAGCTCTCTAGGGATGAACGTAAAGGGCAGCATTATGTTATATAACGATGATAACTTTACTGCTTGTATGTAGGTTTAGAAGTTTGATCCAAATTGTTAGTCTGAAATCTAGTTATGACTGTTATATTCTGGGAATAACCACATAGGAATAACTTCCAATTTAATGTGTTAAAGGAAAGGTCTCTTTCTCTAGGGCTGGACTTTGGGTAATTGGGGGAAGTACAAAAGAATATAGGTACAAACACAAAGGTGCACTCAATTTCAAACCTTAAGTTAAAGAAGAACAACGTTAGTTTTAATTCGTAAAAAATTGGCGTGGACGTATAATTGTTCCACTAACAATATGATTGTTATTTATAATTGTTTCATACATTACCAGTTATTCGCATTATTTTTATACCTTAGCAGAGTGAATGTGTCTTGTGCTTTTCACTGTCATTTAAATGCAATTTAGTGCCACCAGGCCTGGCTCACTCCGCGCGGTACATCCGTTATTTACCTATAGCGAAGCGCTCCGCCGCCGGCGGATTTCGAATGGGTCGTGTGTCACGCGCGCGCCCGTCGGGACGTTGTAGATACCTACCTACTCACAGTAATTCTATGATCGAGGTCGCAAATAGTATTTAAAAGTGGACATAAAAAGAAACAAATATTCAATTAGATTATGTTTAGATTTGATTATGTTCAATTTAGCAAACAAAACATAGGTAGTATTACTAATTATTCGTCGTAACTTTTTTTCATTTTGTACTTTAGGTAAGTTGAAACAATATTTTCTACAAAGGTTGAATAACAATATGTAATACCTACATCGGTAGATACTTAATTACAAATAAGGAGATTAATTATTCTTCACTAGGCAGCAACCCTAACAGCGTAAGAAAAGATAAAAGGCATGCGATAGAAAGAGACAAAACTTCTAGGTATATAAATTTGCAGGTACGTAATGCTCTACGAGATGAATTCCACCGTATCGCGTCGTAGCAAAACTCGAATTTATTTAGATCTTCTTGCGGAGTAATTCTTCTGTACCAACGGTACTATTACTTATTCTGTGGTGCCACATTCTTGCAAGCAACATATATTCGTTTCCTTCTCAATTGATCATATTTTTGTTATTTCTCCTCAGTCAGCTGTATACCGCTCTCGCTACTGGAACTACCTCGGCCAAAAGGGGTTGTCCATGGGTCTCTCCATGTTCGGCCAGAAGATCTCAGTAAGCAAACTAGTACGGGAGCTACTGTACGATGGGTATGAAGACCCCTTACTGGATTTGGCTAAAAGTTTACCAGCCAGTGCGACAGGGGGTGCACCACAAGTGGACAGATTCGGACTGTTTTACGGGGTCAGTATTATAATTTTTTTATATATATTTACCTTGGGCATTACTCTTTTTATTTTAGGCCATAATCCACCAAGCTAACCCAGTGCTCGTTAGCGGATGTCAGGGAGCTGAAATGGTTTTTTTACCTACTTTTACGACTACTGTACATACATAAGTGCGGAACTCCCGAGGGCGCATTAAGCAGTTGGTCCGCCCAACGCGCCCTCCTCACCAAGGGAAAGACGGCTGCCGTAGGACCATTACGAAGCGCTGTAACAATGATGATTATTTCTTTTTCTTAAAATCCGTTGTCTCCCAACTCCTTATAGAAACTTACTTTGACCTAGATAATGCGGTGTGAAAGCGGGAAACATTTATTTATTATGATATTACCTTTAACCTCACATTTTTCGTGACGAGTAGCCTACCCGCTTTTTACACACGAACAGATTTACGGGATGTTAATTATTTAAAAAAAATACCAAATAATCATCACAACTCTTTGGAATGAGCCTACTGCAGAGCTATGAGTCTCTCCCTTGGATGACGAGGTGGTTTAAGCTATAATCTATCAAGCCCTTGGATGACGAGGTGGTTTAAGCCACCAATCTGACCCAGTATGGTGTTGACGTTGGTGGATGACAGATTTTTTCTGGGCACTGATATCTAAGAAACCCCAGACTGCTTAAGGTGCCCTCCAAAGCATGGAATTCATTGTTAAAAATGATCCTTGTAACGACCTGATCGAGAATTGCTAACCTGCAATATTGATTAATACAGGGCGACTGGTGGGTCATGACTGGTTGAAATTCGAGGAAACTCAAAGTCGTGACGATTTGTGATCATGCATGAAAAGAAAAAATATAATGAAAAATAAATATTTAGTATTAACTGAGTAAACTTAACCGAACGTTAAAGAATTGATTACCCAATGCAAGGTTATACTAGCGTTGGCAGCGATCCGCGTACCAGGTCACGTGCCGCGATTGACTCAGGCGTAAGTAAAGTAAATAGTACAAAACTTTATTTATTTATAGGGAATTGTAGTGAAATATTAAATACCTACTTATTAATATATAATATAATTATATTATATATTAATATTAATGATATATTACATAATTATCACCAGAATCGAACACACAGTGCTCTCTTTCAGTATCTAAAATTTGTCACCAGTCACACTGTATACACAAAAGCCATTGCGCCACGACGACTTCATTGTTTTATTGTAATTATTTGTGATTGTCATTTCCAGTTGAACAACTCAATAGACATGGACGGGTTGATGGAAGTGACAGACGGCACGCACGGGACGCTGCCGGGACAGATCCTCAAGTGGAACGGACTCGACCATCTACCTTATTACGAAGGAGACTGCTCTAAAGTACGTGTTCATCACTTTAGCCGGAGCTAAGAATGCTCCTGGATAAAAAAAAATCTAAAAAAAAATATCTAAAAGTTTTATTCATCTTAGGAATTTCACAATACACTTGATGAAGTCAGTCATCACATACTTCCGCTTTAACTAGTTGTTGATAGTTGTTAAATAAGATATTACAGTAGACCAAGAGACAAAAAAAGCCTTGGCACTCTTTTTCAGTCAGAATTATCAAATTAATACAAATAGGTACAGTACAAATTGACCGTGACATGAAAAAAACAAACACAAGACAGCTAATTGTGAGAACCAATGTCATGCCACAACCATTGCTTACATAGCAGATGCAATGAGCTATGGATGCACAATACAAACATGACAAACTGGGACCAGAGTATTTGAACAAGAATGGAATAAAATAATCATAGTATCATTAGCAAAACGACCTGGCACTGCTAGTAGCACACGTTCACGAGTATAACGCAAGCACCAGCCATCACCCTCCTCAACCATATTTTAGGGAAGACCCGATACCCGACGCTACCACCAGCCATGCCGCCTGAGGGAGCATGACGTTCTTGCTGTTGTCTTGACAAGAAAATAAGTGAATGAGACAGTCAACAGTATGTCACATATATATATAGCACAGCCAAGCCGTAAAAAAAATTATTAAGTAATTAGAAACTTTTAGAAATATCCTGTTGTGCTTAATCCCATGCCTTTTTATCATCTAAGTAATTTTAGTTTTATAATAAGCTTTTCGAGATAGAGTGTTTTTAATGATTGATAAGCGTAAGCTTTCATATAACATCTGCGTCTATACAGGGTTACTGGTTAAGTCGACCTAGATCCGTTAAGAGCGTGCAATACCCGTCTTTTCTAACTGATTTCACTATGAAACCCCCTACCCCATAGCTAACCGTTTTCGAGATAATCGATTTTTAAACTTTTTTATAAAAATTGCCGATTTCTTGCTATTAAATGTCATATTTTGAAATTGGTGCGCTTTACTATTAGAAATTTTTATTTATTTCTTGCATGCAGATTTTGATGCTCTATGATCTTAGTAACCAATATTTTATTTAAAATAACTATATACAAAGTGCTGAGCGATTGAAAGTTAAAATAATCAAAGATTTTTTTAACAGTTTACTTTTCTTTTAAAAATATCTAAAAAAGTTATTACTGCAGATACACCAATATAAGATTATGGTGGGTCATGATTCAATTGGTTCGATAGTACATAGTTTAATTTTTTTGTTGATTATTTCATATTATTCAGCTGCAGCGTAAATAGCCATAATGATGGCATATCTAGAAAAAGGAAAAATGTGTTTATCCATGTAGGCAGTACTTCACTATGCTAACTCTAATTGGTTCAGTCACTATTAAAAATGATGGCTTTATAATGGCAGCCTCCGAGTAGCATTGACCGACATTCCAGAAACCGATTTAGGAAATGAAATTTTCTGAACTGGCTTATGACCCATCCTACTTTCGCTGTGTGATCTTCATAGCAAGCTTATTTTGGGACCATATAGTTGGTATGCCAGTAAGGCTTATTAAAACAAAACCATTTTCTCTCCTCAGCTCGAAGGCAGCGTGGGTGGTTTCTTCCCGCAGAACCTGACAGAGGAGTCCACTCTGACGATTTTCGTGCCCGAGCTCTGCCGCACGGTGCGGCTCGCTTACGACAATAGCGGCGTGCGCAGCGGCGTGCCATACCACAAGTACGCCTTCTTCCAGGATAGTTTCGATAATTGTAAGTGATTTCTGCAAAGGTATAAAATGTTTTGACACTAGGTTATGATAATAATCAACAAATGTAGAGCATTAAAAAAACCGACTTCATATCAAAACTTTGGCTGAGTTGAGAATGTCATCAACGTAAACATTCTCCGAAATCATACATATTTTTTCAAAAGTTTGAAATTTTCAATGAAGTACCCAATTTTGATGAAATTTTAAATGGGACCAACTATGAAGTGTCTTCTATCATATGAAACAACAATTTTCAAAATCAATTCATAATTGTCCGAAATATCGTGTAACAAAGACACAAAAAAATAAAAACATACAGACGAATTGAGACCTCCTCTTTTTTTGGAAGTCGGTTGAAAACAAAAACAATATTTCTGTCTGAGCTTGTAAAGGGACTCGTCTATTCACTGAAAGCCCACTAGTTTTGTTGAGTCAGTTTATTTTTCCCATAGGTTATCACGGTTTATTTGAATTTAATTGAATTTTAAGCTGTGATGCTTTAAGAATTATGTTTTAATTTATTTCTTTCTTCTTCTATTAAGACCTAATTATACTAAGATACATTATAAGTGCTAAAGTTTGAGAGGATGTACAGATATTTGTTCCTCTTTTACGAGTAAGCCGTTTGACGTCTAAAAGCTGAATTTCTTAGAGATTTGGTTTTAAGTGCAAAAGTATTGGTCAGGTATTATCTTGCGGTGTGAAACGAGCCAACGAATCCCAACAGCAAGTTTTTGGAAACGAACTTTTATTAATCTTGTGTAGGTTTGGGATGATGTATTAACCAAACACAACCTTACTTTGGGACAATGAACATCATGAATGTATCAGTTTGAGCCATATCCGATTAACATCAGACATCATTTCTTATTCACCTAGTCAGCAAACACATCTCCGTACTATTATACTATTATATCACCATCAGGTGAGATTGAGGTCAAACGCGGGTTTAGTCACCTATAAAAAAAAAAAAAAAAACTAACCATAACCCTCTTATCTATTCAATCAGCGACGACATCACCATCCAACACGTGCTTCTGCAACGGCGAGTGCGCATGGGGCGGGGTGATGAACGTGTCAGCGTGCCGCTTCGGCTCGCCGGCATTCCTGTCCCTGCCGCATTATCTACACGGTGACCCGCGTCTTCTGGACATGGTGGATGGACTCAGCCCTGATGTTAACAAGCATTCCTTCTACTTTGCTATAGAACCCGTGAGTTTTTTCTGCAAACCGCTTAACAAATAATAGTTCGCTCGCCCAATCTTTTTAATTTTTCATAAAACTAAATATAAAATCGTTAGCTGCGTAGGCTTGGAATAAACTTTCTGCCGCTGGATGAACTTACCGTACATGATTTCCCATTCGAGTGATCTGTTAGATGGAAGGACCACTTCAGGGTCCGTGTGACTAGCGACCACCCTTAATATAAAACGATGTGTTCCGACAATATGTTAGGATAGCCAGTTCCTTCCTGAGTCCGTTTCCTACCATTTTCAATCACCGTCATGTGAGATTGAGATAAAACGCGGGATGAGTCACCGATAAAAAAACAGTTCAGCTTCTCTTTGGCCAAAATCGTAAAAAAACTAGCCCCTTACTTTACAAGTTTTCTTGAGCTTTTTGACTTTGACCACTTACAGTTAAAACTTCCTTCTTTTTCAACGTCAAAAATTACACAGGCTATTCCTTTCCTTCCGTTAATACATTTTCCAGACCTAAATTTTGCTTTTAAAATATGCTTTTATATTTTTTAACAGAGACTGGGTGTTCCCATTGAAGTCAGCGGCCGGTTTCAGTTCAACATCTTCATAGAGCCCAATGAGAATGTCGCGTAAGTTGATACAAATACTGACCATGTCTTGTAGGGCCCAGAAGAAGCTCCTAGAGAGTAGAAAAGTTTGAGCGACTTCTTGGAAGTAAAACTGCCTGACTTTCTACCAGTCGACGTGCAACTGCTTGGAAGATAATGTTTTACGCCAGTTTATATGCCAAGAGGTAAGATAAGAGCTAGGTGCTCTAAGGGTGGACATCGATCGGATTTTCAGCATAGTAAAAACTATCGATTGACGTCGACTGTTCCATTCGTCCGTCGATCGACGGTTGATCGACTGGTATTGGAACACCCTAATGCTGTACAGTTGTAGTGGTCGCTTGCGGAGCCATGGCTCCCAAGTTCGATATCTAGATAATTTTGAAGACTTTGTTTCCATAAATAAATAATAAATAGTTTTATGATGTAGTCTCCATAGAACCTGTATTTCTCCCTAATCTATTCGGTTTTTTTTATATTATAAGGATAGGACGTTTGTCTTCCATGCCACCTGATGGAAAGTGCGCATGAAGACTATGGTGTTACACGTCCATCCACGAGAAACCTATTCACTCGACACTTAAAAGTTCCAGGACTGTAGTGGTCAGGAAAAACAGACGCAGGCAGATTGTTCCACTCCTTGGCAACATTTTTATCGATTCCTTCATCAATACCATCAGGTTTGACTGAAGTAAAACGGATTCAATCCCTCATAACACTAACACCGAACCTTCTTGCAGAATCTACGAGAAAGTCCCACGCATGCTTGTGCCAATTTTCTGGGTGGAGCAACGCTTCGTGATGAGTGAGGAGAACCTAGCGGAGCTGCGCATGGTGCGGGCCATTTGCGACTGGGGGCCCATCGTTTGCTCCTGCGCAGCGCTTGTCAGCGCCATTAGCGTTACCATCGCCGCCTGCGTCCTGCGGCGAAAAGTCGCCAAGGCAACCAAGGCAGACATCAAGGATGAAGCCGAAATCAAACTCAACCCTAATTCTCATTGATATTAAAATGGATTTTAAAGACTTTTGAGGTAATGTGATTTAGAAGTGGATAAGTTTTGATGATATTTTCAAATGTGGTGATTTCTAAGAGGAGTGTTACTCGTAAATATTGGATTTGAAAGCGATATTAACTTTATTAGGAACCAGATATTAGGAACCAGAAAATGATGCATTATTCATTTTAAATAATCCTTTTTTTAGGAAAAAGTTAATGTGGATTAAAACGACATTAAACATTTTCTTTTATAAATGAAAAGTAATCAATCGACCACGCAGAATGTACTAAGAGATGAGTGAAATAGGTAAAGATTCATTTCAAAACAGATTATTACAATAACATGTAAATAATATTCACTTTAGTTAAGTTATTTGATATGGTAATTGTAATAAGAAAATAAGTACAAGAAAAACAATGTTTATTACATTGTTTTTCTGTTTAGCTGATTATAAGTACAGACTTTTTAAAATAATGTATTGCGGTAGATATAAAATCTTTTGTAGCATAACTTTAGACGTTACTTTGCCTTTAGCAATGTTATGGTGCGTACAAATTCCTGTAATGGAACTAGTAATGTATCATTCTGCGCACGTCGCGTATTTGGACGTTTAGTGCGCAGAATGTTACATTACTAGTTCCATTACGGCAATCTGTATGCACCATTACGTGCCCAGGAGTACCTAAGGAGTTTATTTTAGCAGGGTTACGTATCTAAGTAGTATATCTTGCACTCCTTTGCAGGTTGGTACAAGGATGGGTCCTCACCTAACTAAAATTTAGATTGTCAACTTTTGTGCTTTAAAAGCAACCGATCCTGAACGTTTATATAAAGTGAATAAAAAACCATTACAAAAAATATACAAACGTTGAATAAGTTGGACATCCTCAAACCAGCAAACCAGCTTGTTGGTTTACCTATGTTCGAAGGTAGAGAAGGCAGCGCATCAAGTGTTACAAGTTTGTCAAAAATTTTTACTTGAATCTGAACTATATGCTCGACATTAAGTTAAAATTGGTTGGGGAAATTTGACTGGTAATGTAATGCTTGATGCCTTCTGTACCTCGTCACTCCTGAGGGCCGTTTCTGGAGTTTCGATGATAACGAAATTCATTGAAATTATGTTATTTTATTAACCTATACAACGTGTAACATAATGAAAAGATAATACTTAAGGCGATTGTATGTTTGGTGATGTAGTTTATAAGTAACAGTAACATAAATTAGTTATCCTTACGGTTCGGCCGAAAAACAGGTTCAAAGTTTAGATCAAAATATCTAAGTGTCAAACCTATAAACAGCTGTTAGCTTTTTATGAAATCTATTCGATAACAGATGGCGTAAAAATAAAGTGATGGGTAACTAAGACAGATACTGCAAAGTTCAGCCGAAGCGGGAAAGTCATAAGGTCACTGACTGCACAAGTCTTGTTTTAGCTTATTAGGTTGACTAGGGATGTCCAAATATTTTTTTGGAAAAATAATTAAATAAATTTGTATGAACGTCTATACCAGCACTAATCATGCTAATTCTTATACTGTATATAGTACGTATGATATAGAAGTTAACCCTTAAGTTTATCTCTCCATTTTGTTACACGTTGTATATAGACTTATATAGTTTCCTGTATACCTGGGCACTTTAACTCTCGTAAGCCTAAGTAAGATTAGTTTATTTTTGTAAGTTTTAAAATACATATATTTGATATTGCATTTATGGAATCATTTATCATTCCATGAGCGACGCCATATCATTTTATGACAATATTAGGTGTATAGGTATGTAATGAAAATTATTGTAATCTAGTTAACATCTTTTTTGTAATTGTAAATTTTTGTCGTACAAAAATACGTACGTAATATAAATTTAAAATACGAATTATGTATCTTCTGTGATAAAATTGTTTTTTTATTATTTGTTAGTATTTAGTATTATAACATATTCTGTGAAACTTAGTTTATAACTTTTCTCATCTATGTGTAAGCCAAGCGCCAGACGAACATACAGTTCAATACTTATAGAAACAACTTTGCTATTTTGTTTGACTGTGTATATTTGAAAATAGCTTTTGTTATTATAAGTATTTTATTTATTCTATAAATATTGGAATATTGTTGCTTGCAATATGTTTGTTTAAAGGCAACAAAAATTAATCATATATCTATAATCATTATAATTTTTACAGTAAAGCTGAAAAGGTTTGTTGAGCTGTTTCGTTGAAAGTTGGCGGAAATTAAATTAAAAAAAGATTTTACTATAGACGCAATTGCCATGTCTAATGTAGTAGTTTACAAATCATCAATAAATATCTATCATTAAAGGTAAAGAATCAAATACTCATAGATAATTTTATGGCGAAAACATTTTTTACAAAATCAATATCGTACGAAGTATGATCAGTGTCACTAAGCTAATTGTACAATTTTAAAAGCTCCAATTACAATAATAACGACATAGTGCAATTATAAAGAATCATTTTCCAATTAAACAATGCCAATTTAGTTTAATTTTTGACAATTTGGTGTATCTAATAAATTAGCCAATTTTTGTTGCAATGAAGTTAATCTTTATGGGCCGTAGTTATTTATATTTCTTACAGAGATACATAACTTCACGCCTGTATCCCTTATGGGGTAGGTAGAACACCAGAGGCTTTAAAATCATCTGATGTCACGTTTGACAAATTTGGAGAAAATCAAAATATTATTATGATGGAAAGAGGCTGTTTCAATGGCAGGGGGTTAGTCTATCGCCCGCAAAAACGCCAATAAAAGCTTCGTCCCTTACTTTTACACTTTGCCCGGGAAGAGAAGCAGCTGGCACATTCTATGTTTTTCTTTCGCTCCCAGTCGAGCATGGAATATTTCTTATTGATATTTCTTAAATCAAACTACATTCTTAACTAGACGGCGGTTTGATTTGATTGACCCTTATGTAAACTGAGGAGGACGATGGACTGTGATGTAGGTACGGGCTGGGTTTTAAACTGGCTCTTCATTATATACAGGGTGTCCCGCTTACCCTATATAATACCTTCTCGGAGGTATTCTTTTACCCTTAAGGATTTAAAATTTTTGTATGTCAGCAATAAATTTCGACATTTTCTTTCATACAAAAATTGAAAAATAAATTTTTAATTTTTCTTTTTTAATATTTTTCTGTTATCCTTATGGGTACTAAATTACCTCCGAGAAGGTACTATATAGGGTAAGTGGGACACCCTGTATAAGTATTGTCTCAGGTGGCAGGCATTAAGTTCTCCATAGCTCAGTAGGAAAATAGCGAACAAGGTTATTTAAATTAAAAAGTATTGAAGTATATTAGTTTTGGGTATGCTATTGCAAATATGGTTTGAGTAGACACAGTGACACAGTGATACTCATGCCTCCTTTCTTTAGACATTCATGTAATGCCGTCGCGTCGGTCCCGGTCGAAAAAAAACTATCTTTGTACATTATATTGAGTATGATTTAATGTATTTACGGGATTCTTACCACGATTTTCGATTTTATTTTCGCACGTCCGATATTTCGATGCTGTTACAAGCACCATGATCGCGGACAGTCGCGGAAAATAAAATCGAAAATCGTGGTAAGAATCCCGTAAATACATTAAATCATAGTGAAAATAACCGCGATAGTTTAAAACAATTAATTATATTGAGTGTATGAAATGTATCTGTTAAAACAAATGCAAGTTCACGTAAGTAAAGGTGTAGAACAAGTAACCCCTAGTTCTAGTTAGTATTTTTCTTTACTAAACCTTAGTTACGGATCAGATAGCCTATGTTAATATGTAGGTATAGAACACAGTTGCAGACTCCATGATTGACATATCCTGCCATTTTCTCATCAAACCAATGCAGCTTTATTCCATTGCTTCCATTTATTTATTTAGCTTATCCATTCCATTTAGTGATAAAAATAAAATGATGTATTAAATTCTTTAGTATTAAGTTAGTTAGTTAGTATCCTACGTTTGATGATTGGTTATCTATCACTGCGCTTGAGCATCGCCGCGGTGGCGAAATCTAACCAGTCGTTACAATAGGAATAAATCGATATTACATTTTTTGACATTTGACAGAGGTATGACGAAGTGATTGTGCCATATTTCAGAATTTAGTTGACAAAATAAACATTTTATAAGTGAACATATCAAGTCGTTTTATTTTTTATTTATCTCATATATATCTACACCTCCTTACAGATGCATGGATTAAGTCCATTCACAACACTATGGCATTTTCCCTGGAATAGCCTATTGTTCCTGTTGTTTCCCTAAGTGATACTTCCGTTTATTTAGAACACAGCTACGTATAAAATAAGCGAGTACGTGATTTGAGTCGTCATCATTCGATATAGTTACTAAAAAACGTTCGAAACGATGGGTACGAGCAAGTATGGGTGACCGCCCAACATAAATTATTACGACGACTGCAGCTTCAAAGGGCACGCTAGGCAGTCGGTCTTGGGTTTTTAATATTCTGACATCCACCAGCCTTTGGATCAGCTTCATGGCTTACGGCATAAGTTTCTATGTCACCAAGTCGATCACGTTCATTGCTTTGCAGTGGGCTCATAAAAAATAGGACGTTTAAAAGTGACGTCCTTAATATAACGAGGCTACTAGCCAGTTTTTTGGTTTACCATTTAAAATTGTGAAGTCGTCGTGGTGCAGAGGTTACTGTGTGTATTAAACGATATCACAGGTTAAGCAACGTTTGGCGCGGTCGGTACTTGGATGGGTGACCGCCGACCATTCTCACGGCGACTTCCGTGCTTCGGAGGGCACGTTAAGCAGTCGGTCCCGGGTGCTGTATACTTGTATACAGTAGTCGTTAGGGTTTATCGTTAGTGGTTTGTCAGAAGCCATTTTCGGCGCCCTGAAAATTCTGACATCCACCACCCAGCAGTGGGCCAGCTTGATGGATTATGGCCTATACCTACTCGTCACCCAGGGGAGAGACTCATAGCCCTGCAGTGGGCTCATTACAAAGAGTCGTGATGATGATTTAAAATTGGTATTAAATGATTAAAATAAATGCAACTGTACAACGATGCTCCAAAAGCTGAAAAACGATGATGAATCTCTGCTAAGAAGGTGTCTGATGCTGGGCGCTTTTTTGAAATTTCCGGCGTCACCGGCTCTACCCTAATAGAGCTCGGATTTAATTTAAAAAAAAAAAAAGTTTTATAAAGGACAAACGGGAAATGGATTTATATTGACTTTCTCATTGGATATAAGTATTCTGCAACTTCTAAACGTCTGTTCCTTAAATATTTGACAGTATACTTAAAGATACCTACTTATCTTCAACTCTCCTTTTTTTATTAAAGGTAATAACCACCTATCATTACCTTCGTTTCACGTGTTGGTAAGCGTCGAAGGAATCGATAAAAAGGGCACCAAGGTTAGGTTGACTAACAATAGCATTTCATGAAATATTGCCTTGATTATATCAGCCAGATTAAATCAGTGCTTGACTAGGTTCATAGGTTGCTGACCCTTAGAGCCCGAGCAATAACAAAAGGATTCTTCTAAGCAAGAAATAATTTTGCCATACTACAACCACGAGTCATGACTCAGTTAAATCTAAAATGTTAAAATAACCTATCCCACCGATATTAAGACTAATGAAATACCATAGTTACCATTATTTAAAAAAAGATCTAGAAGCTACCGAGACCTTGTTTTTTATCATATGTTTAATGTCTTTCTAAGATGAAGGGTGAATGCAGGATGAAACAAGACGAGGATGAAACAAGACGATTGAGATTAGGTACTTCGCAATTGCAAGTGTAAAAACACTAAATACATCGTAAGATATATAAATAACTAGCCACCGCGCGCGGTGTTACCCGCGTAACTTTTGATCCCGTGGGAATTTCGGGATAAAATATAGCCTATAACCTTCCTCAAGAGTTGGGCTATCAAATGCAAAAAGAATTTTCAAATCCCAATAGTAGTTTCTGAGATTAGCGCGTTCAAACAAACAAAAAAAACAAACTTTTCAGCTTTATATATTAGTATAGTATACCTGCTCTGTACAGTTATGTAAATTCAGTATTTTAAATAGTGACAAAATCTTTTGAGCGGATACAATTTCGCGTTATATAAGACGCTAAACTCGATAAAGTTTTTTTTCAACGTTATTATTTCATATATTATGTTCACTTACTTATTATTTATACACACCTAAACACAAATATCTTATAGTTTACTTAATGATTAGAATATAAATAATATAGGTAAATACCAAATAATAATAACTTTATTTTCATTAAAAAACAAGTAATACACAGGGTTTTCATTTGGAGCCCTCTGTTTTTTAGTTGAAGCTCAGAATGACTGTGTTAGAGGGAGACCAATTAATTTAACAACAAAAAAAAAACAATCTACAAGACAAAAAATTATATAACTTGCGAATCTACGCCTCTATTCAACAATATGCAGTGGAGCAGCAAACCTTGAAGTCGATTGCCGTCGTTTACTGTCCAACGTCACGAGGGGAGCCGGCTGATCCGACAGGACCCGGCAATCACAGCTGACCTTCAGCTCCGACCTCTTTTTCATCAATTATACTGGGACATGTGTATTTGTGGACTGAGATTTTGCTTTTATGACTATAAAAGCAGAATAGAAAACATTCAGGTATTTGTGAAAGCTTTGATTGTAATTTAAGCGTGGATAAAAACGTGGAAGAAAACTGTCAAAAATCTATGCTTAAGTATAGCTTCATTGGAGTAAGCTTCCGTAATGCGCACCTTCGTATTTAAAAAAAAAACATTTTTTTAGGGGGCCACGGTATATGAAGACACCGAAACAAGGAGTAAAATTTAAAATAAAATAGAATTCTATGAAATTTTATCCGTTTATAGAAATATTTTATTATAAATAAATATTTAATGTTAAGGAAACGTAGATAAGTAGGTATGTATAATCATGACCAATTTTTCTGAAAATTCGTTTGAAACTGTAAAACTTGTAAGGTCTATCGCGTATAATGCACTTATGACTTTTTAGATACTGTACGAATTCTGTACTCATTAAATGTCAGTGTTGAATGAAATGATAACAAGTTGGTCACCAAGGAAACCTATCTGCAAGCAAATTTCGACCTATTAGCATTTAGACGATTTGCCAAAATGAGCTTGTTGTGAGTCATGATTCAGTTGGTTAGATGGTACATGGTTCACGAACCCGGGAAATCACAATGATTGTCTGTCTATCTATCAGACAGCTATTTTTAGGTTAGGTACCATTAATTCTACTTCCTGCAGACTTGAACTCTGTATAATAGTGCAGCGAATCGTTCAAATTTTCAATCTTTCAATCAAATTGTTATTTTTCCTTTAAAATACGAACCTTATCATACATACATACATAACTTCACGCCTGTATCCCTTATGGGGTAGGCAAAACACCAGTGGTTATAAGACCATCTGATATCACGTTTGACAAATGAGGTGTCGTAATATTGGAGAGAGGCTATTGCAGTGACAGGGGGTCAGCCTATCGCCCACAAAAACGCCTTTAAAACCTCTGTCCCTTAACTGGCTTTTACAGTATGCCCGGGAAGAGAAGCAGCTGGTACATTCTATGTTTTTCTTTCGCTCCCAGTCCAGCATGGAAGGAACCTAATCAGTAACCCAAATTGTCAAATCAGCTAGGAATGTAGCCACAAAGTGACCTATAGGAAGCTTATGAATCGAAAATAATTAAATCGAGTAAAAAGTTAATGTAGTTCCATAAAGAAAGTATGGAAATTTGGTAATAGAAAAGCAGTTTAAATAAAACGACAAACATGCTTGAATTCATTTAACATCTGACTTTGGTTTGTACCAGTTTCTTTATGGGTGTAAGTAGATCTTCTACTCATAAATTGGACACGTTTAAAGGTCTGGTTAGTACAGGACTGACCCTGATTAAAACTGTCGTGTAAATCTGGAGAAAGCCGATTCATTTATGGCCTCTCAATAGTTTGGAAGTAGGACTAAATGAAGAAATACTACAGTTGGTACTTGTTAATATTTAAAAGTTTTGATTGTTAGGCTATCTAGCAAAACTCATGATAGGCAGTTATTTTGGGTACAAAAGTAAAGATTCTATTGAGTTATGTTAAAATTCGTAAGTTAATTGAAAAAAAAACATTCTTACATCAAAGGTTTCTCTAAAGTACCTGACAGAAATCATGTAAGCATTTAATAATAGAATACGAAATTGATTTATTAGAAATGTAGCCTCTTGCCTTTTTCTGCTGCAAATAAGCTGCACAACCTATAACAGCTCTAGGTACATATTTGAATCCTGTGTGTTGAGTAGGCTCTGGGCAAACAATTTTACAGAAGAAAAAAAACGAGTGTTCTCGTTAGGTTTTAGCAACTGCTTAAATTCTATCTGCCAAATATAATAGACTCTGTATTAATATGTTCCATCACAGATCTGCGCATACTATCTTTGCGTCAGTGGTACTTACCTCAAGTAAGAGTACTCAATTGAAAGACTGGTAATACGGGGTCTCATATAGAGGACAGAAGCTCATCAGACCCCCTCGACGGACAGACATAATCAAATCATCAACGCAGACGAAGACGCCAGAATGTTCTCACAAAAAATAAATAAAATAAATAAGTAAATAAATATTTCTGACACTCACACATACAATGCAGCGATTCTGTAAAAATTTAGGGTCATTACCAGCTATTTTAGTTAGTTCAACCCGAAACAACCAACGAAGACTAAGACTATGCGTGGAGTTGCCAACCATAACAGTATTATACTGTTTTTCACGACATCATACTTTTTTTGTTGACAAGTAAACAAAATACTGTTTTCAGCACAGACATACATCTAGATAAACAACGTAAATGTATGCACTTCGCGTGTCCGAATCCCAACCAAGCGTCAAGGTTGGTTGCTGCTAAATTCAGTCCCCGCGTATGTATTCTGTTAGAAAATTGATTTCACAGTATTGATATCTTTCTAAATAATTGATTTCATCGGCAGCATCGGTATCTTTGAATCGGTTTGTATTTCCCAGCAATAAATACCAGCTGTGACGTCACAAAAGGTGTTGAAAAGCCGGCACGCTTGGTTTCAATACAAATCGTGACAATAGCGTTGTCTAGTAGGTGTATGTCTGTGGTTGTCAGCATAAAATGCTAAACTTTATATTAACTTAAATTAATAATTTGTGCGAGAATCTCAAAAAATAAGTGTTTAAAACATTAAATAAATTGAGTACTGTTTATTTTTACAAAATACTGTTTGATATTCTTTTCAGACTCCAAAATACTTTATTTCTAGAAAAAAAAGTTGGCAATCCTAACTAAGTATGCGAGACATCGAAAACTATGCGAGTGCACCTGATGCTACTCGTACCTCGTAAGCCATCAAACAGAACTACCACGCCCACTGTGAAAATACTGTACGACTGAGAGAGTAATGTAAAAGTGAAATCTTTTTTTGTAGCCATAAAAGTATCTCTGACATTTTCCATAAAAAATATATCATGCCAATAAAAATTTGGTACGTTCCAAAAGAAATGCGAATTTACCGAGTTCCACTTCAGTATGGCATCGACTAAATTACTTACGCCCGAGTGAGGAATCCCAAAAGCCGTTTATTTTTTTATCTTGTCGCCAATAATGTGAGAAATAAATAATTCTTCTACCAATAAGTACATAAAGTTCTATTTTGTGAACGGTAATTTTATAAAATATTCGAAATTAGTAGTTTTAAATGAAATACTAAACGACAATTTAAATAAACTTCCACGCTGGGCTAGGAGCGAAAGAAAAACATAGAATGTGCCAGCTGCTTCTCAGTTAAGGGACGGAGGATTTATAATTAATATAATTTGTCAAACGTGACATCAAAGGGTTTTTTTAGCCTCTGGTGTTCTGCCTACCCCATTAGGGATACAGGCGTGATGTATGTATGTAATGTATGTATGTAATTTAAAGAAACGTTTTTCATGATGTCCGTAAGGATTGAGGAGCCTACAAACTAATTTAAGTTTTTAAAGTAATTTTTCAACGCAATTGCAATGTGTAGACATGCCACGTATATTTTTAAACAGGATAAATATTTTCCCAGCACAGGTCTGCTGGATGTAATATGAAAAGAAAGCAGTACCAATCTTAATACTTTCACATTGTTACGAGCTGATCCTAACGGTTTTATCCGCAAAAAATTAGTTTTTGGGGATATTATATATTACAATAGATCGTATCCTATGTACTTTTCTTTAAAATAAAAATGTTTGTATAAATTATACATTATACATTGTTTTAAAATAGTTTTGCTTGCAATTTCTTTTCCTTTCCGATTAATTATTTCAATAGTTCAATAATTCAATAGTTTTGATTTTTTGTTTTTTTTTTTATCTTGGTTTACTCTTTTACTTTTTATTATTTTCAAATTGTATGAGATACTGTTTTTGGCAAATAAATGTTTTATCTATCTATCTACTATGCCAAACTATGCTCTTCCTGTGTGGAGAGTATCACCCCAAATGTTCAAGCCACCTGAACATAATTGAGAAACTAACTCACATTTCCATCCATGGACCTAAAAAATTCGTTAACAGTGTTATTAGGATAGGATCCTCAAATGTTTTGTATGTACTTACATATAAAACTACAGACTTCTATTTAAGAGATAACAAAAGTAAAACGTTTATACTCTTTGCGTTTATGCGGTCAGAAGTAATCCCTCCCCTAGTCGACTTCAACGTCAGTAGATGATAAATGACGTCCCTATTCCAAGCAGGAAGTTAAACAGTTATAACAGCAGCAGCTAAATATCATGAAACTGATATTTATTGCGAAGTACTTCACGTGCAAAGATCTACTTGCGCTAGCGCAGAAAGCGTGAGGCGGTTATCGCAAAATACAGTCCTTGGTCGCCTGCAAATATAGCTGCATTCTGAGACGGCCTGTCTGTATGTTGTCAATGTTAAAGGATTGTGTTGTCAGTTGAATTGGTTAGAATTAACACAAACAGTAATAATTACAATGTTTGTTTGTAAATCTTCCTGAAAATAAACCTTAATGTTGTTATTTATACAGGATGTACAATCCAAATGCGTCAGTATGGAGAAGTCAGAAACTATGAGAGACAGCAAGATCTGTTCTTAAGAACCATGGCGTCGATTTTAGATTTAATAATAATCACATTCAAGTTTTTTTCTTAACTCTCATACATAACCGGGAATCGAACCTGGCCAATACTCTTGTGCAATTTTTATAGCTTATAAAATAGGTTTCCAATAGATCTAACTGTTCTTCATTCGTCAAACGCATTATACAATTAGTACACAACACATCAAAAAATAATAATCTATCTAAAATCAAAACGAAGAGTTAATAAAAAGGCTCCTTTTGTTTAAAATATGGCATTTATTCCAAAAGAAGTACTCCATTTTCAAATTTTGAACGTTTTGGCGCGCGCCCGCTGAATTTCGTTCTAATCTTATCTTACTAATATTATAAATGTGAAATTTTGGATGTATGGATGTTTGTTCCTCAATCACGGGAAAACGGCTCAACGGATTTTGATGAAATTGGGCATGGTGATAGGTTAGGGTCTGGAATAGCACTTAGGGTACTTTTTATCCCGATATTCCCACGGGGTTCAAAATTGTCCGGGTAAAACCGCGCCATACAGCTAGTTTTAAATAAATACCAGATAAGAGTTGTGGTCTCTTCAGATAATTGATGATTCATATTATTCACGACATTTTGAAAATTAATTAAATTGTGGCCATTTCAGTCTTATTTACTGTCAGTCTTGTTTACACAAGATTTCACACCCTTTGGTCCTTATACTTACGTACCAATACTTGACGCGATTACAAGGGTATTGACCTTAATCGACGCATTAAAATACTTGTCAAAATCTTAATTTTACGCGGAAAAGTGACGTGCTGGACAGAAAATAGCAGAGAGATCTTCTCCAAATGCAACCATGATGCTGATCACGGTTCTCACTCACGAAGGAACAATCCGAGACTTTAACTGAGGAAATTATTGGGCAGGTCGGTTAGAAGAACAAACTGCTATTCGCCATCAAGAAGAGAGGTGTGATATTTGAGTCACGTGTTTCAATGCCAGTGGTACAAGATTGTACAAAAAGTGTCAGGAAGAGAAAAAAAATATGATTTCAGCACACTAGGGCGTGGGCTAGGATACACAGCGAGGCTAAATTGTTTCACCTCGCCAAGGTCAGAGACAGATTCAAGAAACTGATGACCGACTTCCAGTAGTTGAAAACGCGCCGGAAGAAGAAGAAGATAGGTACCTATTTCAATTCTCCTTAGGACCTGGACGTTCCGTTTTAAGCCATTTCCTAACTACTTTTATTTGTCATTAACCATTGCTCTTAACTTTATTTAACTGCAGTTTAAAGATACTATTTAACCAACTTATCAGTTTGAATGACATTTAGTCCAACTAACATCACTATTATCAAAAGATAAAAACGATATCTATCAGAATATTGAACTTCAATATAGTTTGCTCAGATCTTGAGAAAATCGGAACAGATTCATGGTTATTTTTTCGTGTTTTGTTGATATTGTTGAGCAATTCTAACCCAAAAAACGAAGTCATAGGTCAAGTCTAGTATATTCAATCTCATACGATCGAGCAATTGGATAATTTAGCAATAACAGGTGCCGCTTCAGTAGCCACGGACAGACGAGCCGCCTAACCCGGGGACTTACCCACTGCAATGTGACATAGAAGTTAATATTATAAACTATTGTTATTATTGTGAAAAGAAAGAGAAAAAACAGAATAATGCTGTTTCTCATTGTTTTATCGTTGGCCGGTAAGTTATTTGTGAAATTCGGGATTATTAAGACTTTTTTAGAGTGTTCTTAATTTAAATGACACAACTGTAGTGGCAAATTTTCAAAGTATTGTCGCAGCCTATTACAGAAGACTAATAATAACTCACCTACTGGTTCTTTTTGTTTTGTCTCGGAAGTTCACAAACTATTTTCCGTGGAAATCATTGATTTAATGGTAAATTTCGGATTTTTTTTGCAACTTGAATGAAAATTAAAGTCAATAAAATTCATCTAATAAAATTTTCCATTAGCCAAGGAAACTTAAGTGTTTGGTTAGAATCGCAACGAGTGGGACGTTGGATTTTATTTTCTTCTTTACTCAAAATTGAGTTTATATTAAGTTTTACCTTTTTCAATCCATTTTAAAACACTTAGTTTGAAAGTTTCTAACAGTTAATAAACACTAAATTCATCGATCACTATCGAAAAAAGAACACATTCAATACCTAGTGAAATTCTTCAAAATATTTTGTTATAACTATGCCTGGTTCACTATTATTTAAGCGACAAACCAGTCATTTATTATTACAGCTGAATAATTACTTAAGTTTTGAGCAAAAATTAGACCTGTTTGTGATAAGCTTCAGTTTAATGATTGCCATCACGATCACGATCTGCCATCACGATCGCAAGTACGAACCAAACCAAACTAGCTTTTTTGATACTGATAAGTACTGTGGTCTCAATATGCGTCAAGACTCAAGAGTAATGTTCATAGCTGACCTGTCAGATTTTTGACAACTCGTGAAATGTATTAAAACAAAATATAGTGCAAATAATAACATATGTTCGGTTCATTCCAAATCATTTACTTATATTAGAAACCGCAGCAAGGATTTTAATATTTTACCCTCTCAAGTAACTCAAGAGATTACTAGTATCATCCACCTGTAATGATAATCTCGATATCGTTTCTAAGAAATTAAGTAAATCAATTGTTTTAAACTATCGCGGTTATTTTCACTATGATTTAATGTATTTACGGGATTCTTACCACGATTTTCGATTTTATTTTCGCACGTCCGCGATCATGGTGCTTGTAACAGCATCGAAATATCGGACGTGCGAAAATAAAATCGAAAATCGTGGTAAGAATCCTGTAAATACATTAATTCATAAGTAAATAAAGTCTGCACCAATAGTTTAGATATAAACAGACAGCATTTCAATGGCAATATCATCTTTATACATTCGCATACCTACCTGTCAAACAGTAGTTTGCCAGGTCAGACACTGTATGGCCGCCTACCACCTAATAAACAATCTTTATTTAGAATATAAACATCGTGAACATAGGTACCTACATTATTTAAATTTTTAAGTAACAAAATTTTTAAGCCGTGATTGGTGGGAAGGCCGTTCTAAAATATTATAAGTATTTA
This sequence comes from Stenoptilia bipunctidactyla, assembly GCA_944452665.1. Classification (NCBI taxonomy): domain Eukaryota; kingdom Metazoa; phylum Arthropoda; class Insecta; order Lepidoptera; family Pterophoridae; genus Stenoptilia; species Stenoptilia bipunctidactyla. The sequence continues at coordinate 4,122,237 of OX101731.1, forward strand.
AAAATAATATAAAGTAGTTTCGCCGAAGACGTACCGGCTCCTAAGAGAGACCACTTAAAAAAAATACATTTATGATTATCCGAAACATTTGAAATTTCGCAGGTTTATGCTATTAGTACTATAGAAAATAGTGCAAGTGTATTTCGTTATCGGGGCATCGCCATTTTGAACATACATGACAATTTGCTAGGTCATGTCAAGACGAAACACGTTTTATAAACTCCACAACTAAACAAATTTGAATCCTTTTGAAAATTAACAAGTTAAAAGGTTTTTTTTGCTCTAAACAGTGAGCATTCATATTTAATCTATTTACTAGCGAATAATAGATGACTGTTATTATTTCATTTTCTTTTTGTAATTTTACGAGATTATACCTAACCCAGGTGTAAGTTCCTATCATGGCCCAAACTATAATTCCCTTAGAATGACCTTAAAACAAAAATATTTTAGGAAAAAGAACTGATTTATTTAAATTTTCGATAACTTACGTTCAAAGTTAGTTTCTAAGTTAAATTTAATCATATTTAGTACTTTGTTTTTATTGTTTGTTGATTTCTATTCTGATAGATCGCCCTCATATATTTTTTTGGTTAATTTATAACCCTTTACGAATTATTTTATGAGAAGGCTGTGATTTTATTTTGATATTTTATGTTAAATGTCCTTATAATGCATATATTTTCATTAATGTTTTTAAGGCCATCTAGGACGACCAGTTTCCCATAATAGCCCAATACTAAGTTTCTTAATAGTGTTTTTATTTGTGTGAAAATGCCAAAAACAGTACTACTTTTTTGGGTATTTTGTTCAAATAAATATATTACAACTTCCATTATGTTTTTTGTTTACTTTATTAAATTTTACTCAACGGTTAGATTTTACAAGGTTTGGAAATTTAGTGGGCTTTCATTGGCGCCCGTACCTTATATACCTGTATTTCATAACTGCTGAAATGAGTTATATTATTTATCACTCGGCTAAAGCAAATAATTTCTTATCATAAAATCCCATTTGCCAGGGCACTTTTAAAAATATTTAAAAATGCTAAACTCGACTCTTATTTTTACGACTTTTTACGGAAATTAGGGCAAAACCATAAAATAATACCAAGGACAAGGAGGTAATTCAAAATGATGCAAGATCGCTTAAAATTACAATAATCACGCAAAAGTAGTTTTTTGGTATAAATCGTCGGGCATAAATTTAATTTGAATTTGTAATATGGCTTGTGAAACAAAACTAAATAAACAAAAATATTTTTCGCTCTTTTTAATGTACTCCAAAGTTAGCTAGCGAGCGATTCTTTCTTTGAAAGTGAATCTATTTAAAAAAAAACACTGGATGAATACATGCATATGAGTGGTGTATTATTTCCAGTTAGAGGTAGTATTATCCATGGTACAGGACACGAATTAGGCGGCACTGAAAGTCTTTCATATTTTACCTGCCATTGTAACTAACGCTCGGGATATAGGGGAGGGTAAAGGGGGGAAATTACAGGAACAAAAGGCTTCAACAACTCTTGGGTCGGCAACGTATCATTAATTTCACCATCTTTAATTATTGATGTCCATGGGCCTGATAACTGCTTACCATCAAGTGTACTCGCTTTCATAACATATCTTCAGCCTGTTGAAATTTATTAATTAATTTATAAGCTAATTGTACAGATGGCCGCAGATCAAGTGTTACGAATCTGTCAAAAAATTGAATCTGAACTGTAAGCTCTCGACATTAGGTTAAAATTTGGTTGGAGAAAGACAGATTTGTAGCACTTGATGTGCTGCCTTCTGTACATATACATATAGTTTCGTGCAACTGACAGGGTGTCGCCGTCGACGGATACGTCTGGGAGGACATCATCATCATCATCATATAGTTTCAATTTATGTTTAACTGATAAATATCGAATGAATATATTTATTCAGATCTTTATGTGAACATAACAATTTTTGTTTTTGTCAGTTAAAAAAGAAATGAAATTAATGAAAATATTTTGCAAAATTTTTGCAAACTAGGTAGGTACTTGCGCCTCGACTGAGTACCAAAAGATGTTTTAATTAATTTTAAAGTATAAACAATCCGCATATAAGGTCCCAGAAAGGGACGCATCAGGTGACGCTAGGTCTGTTAGTCCCAATAAATACGATTTTATGTCAAATTACCTTTTACCCGCGGGGCGGAAACTTTGCGATGAAGCGTGCTTTACCGATTGAAGAGTGAGTTTGCAAAAAAAAAAACTATCCTAGGGCTACATTAAGTTAGGTAGTACCTAACTTAATGTTGTCAAACGTGACATCAGCTGGCACATAGGTTGCAAGGATTTAAAAAACAGTTGCAATAACAAGTAGTTTGGAACCTTTTTCAAGATTAAGTCTTTATACATACATACATACATAAAGTCACGCCTGCATCCCTAATGGGGTAGGCAGAACACCAGAGGCTATATAACCATCAGATGTCACGTTTGACAAATTTGGAGGTATTAAAATGATGGAGAGAGAGACTACAGTGATAGAGGGTCAGCCTATCGCCTACAAAAACGTCGATAAAACCTCCGTCCCTTAACTGACTTTTACAGTTTGCCCGGAAGAGAAGCAGCTGGCACATTCTATGTTTTTCTTTCACTCCCAGTCCAGCATGGAAGGATCTTTATCTATACCAAATTTCATCAAATCGGTTCAGAAGATTTTCATACGAAAGTTCACCCCTATTGCTATCCATTTTTTGCAATAAAAAGTAATCCGGACCCTTCAAGATTAAGTCTATATTTGTACCAAATATCATTAAAACCGATTCTGTGGATTTCCAAACAAATTTTCATCCTCTATTTCTACCCCTCAACCCCTTTTTTGTATTAAAAGGTAGCATAATTATGTCTATATCCTTAGGGTCTGGTCTATCTTTGTAAGTGTGAGACCATTACAGACTTTCCTGTTTATTATGTAAGTATTGATATAAATATAGGAAAAATATGATATGCGATAAAATTGATTAAAAAGTATTTTAATTAAGACTGTGCTCAGTTACCCAATTGACAGATTAGTAATTATGGATCGATTTATCAGATATAATTTATTGTTTCTTACTTTTCACTCGTTACCACGGTGTCTGCTCAGTCAAAACTTCTTACCTATAAAGAACATACATACATAACGTCACGCCTGTGTCCCTTATGGAGTTGACAGAACACCAGAGGTTACAAGACCATCTGATGTCACGTTTGAACATACATACATAACGTCACGCCTGTGTCCCTTATGGAGTTGACAGAACACCAGAGGTTACAAGACCATCTGATGTCACGTTTGACAAATTTGGAGGTATTAGAAAGATAGATATTATAAGGTCAGCCTAACGCCCACTAAAACGTCTTTAAAACCTCTGTCCCTTAACTGACTTTTACAGTATGCCCGGGAAGAGAAGCAGCTGGCAGTCCAGCATGGAAGAATGAGCCAGCTGCTTCTCTTCCCGGGCATACTGATCCACATACTGATCCACACAGTCAGATTACCTAAAAATAACAAGTTTTTTTTTATTGTCAAATAAACCCGCGTTTGTCCTCGATCTCACCTGATGGTAAGTGAAGATGAGCACAAGGGCTTAGAAAGGACCTGGCTCTTTTTAATTAAGCTATTGCATAGTTTCTATCGCGGGCCTTGAGCGTGGGGACCGAATCCAGAAATTCCGTAACGAAAAAAACCCCCACTCCGACCGGCACAGCAGCGGTGATACTTTAATTTCATAACTTTACATGCGGGCTTTAATAAACAATCAGTGCCATCTGCTAGGAACTTGTGGAACTTCATATTAGATCAAACATTACTGCATTAATAAAATAAAAAAAGTTGATAAAAAATGCTATGCAATAGCTTTGCCGCGGCAGCTTCCGAGTGCCACACGTCTTTTTATTTATTGTCAAATAAACCCGCGTTTGTGCTCGATCTCACCTGATGGTAAGTGAAGATGAGCACAAGGGTTTAGAAAGGACCTGGCTATTTTTAATTTAGACTAATGATATTTTATGCATAATTTTTTATCCATAGTAAATTTAGCATAAGTTGTTTTAATTCTATATGCAGCCTAACATGCTTCTCCTCGCAGCGCTCGTTGTCGCACCTAAACGCACCGACACCGTCTCAATTATTCCACCGTACATATGCTACTAAAAATCAATTATGAACAAGTATAATTATGCCCAAAAAAATATGCTAAATTCACTGTGCCAAAACATTTTAGAAATACATATACTATGCTGACAATGTTTTTTTTTTGGAAGCTTTTTTTCTCCTAAAAAGTGCTGAAATATTTAGCGTCTACCATAAAAAAAACATTTGCAACTCTCTGGCTATCCAACGAGATAAAAATAATTTAGCATTAGGTAAGTTTGATAAGTAGTACGTAAAAAAGTATGAAAAAAGTACGAAATCAAAAATATATATTTTTTAAGATTAAGATTAGATATCTTTTCGGTTATTAATTACAATTTCAAAGCGAGATAAACCGTTCTAATCTTGTTTCCTGTATTCTTCTAAGTATTGTAATATTTAATGCATCAGTGCTAACTTTATAATGAACTAGCTGACCCGGCAAACGTTGTTTTGCCATATAAATAAAAAAGAAAAAAAAATAGATGTTGGCCGATTCTCATAGATACCGGATAATCACAAAAAATTTCATCAAAATCGGCCAAGCCGTTTCGGACGAGTATGGCAACGAAAACTGTGACACGAGAATTTTATAGATTAGATAAACTCACATAAACTGTTTCTTTATAGTCTGTGCTGTTTGTAAAAATAAAAGACGTATACTCTGTAGTTGTCAGTGAATGTTGTTGATCTGTGCGCAATGCACAACCCATAAGCCGATTATTGGTTTAATTATGTAAATGGGGTGTTATACTTTGTTTTGTAAGTAGCTAATCAACAGTTTATTACATCCGAGTTCCATTTGAAGGTAATTATTCATTACAAACACAGCTTACTATTAACAGTGACTAACAATAAATGTAAACAAAGCTAATACTAGCCGCGTCATACGTCACCACGTCAAGGACATGACAGCAAGAGAGAATGTTATGTTGACAGATGTTTAGTGTTGCCATTTGTGGAAATCTAAAATTCACATAATTTTTGTTGTAGCCTGGACAGTACAAGGAGAAGAGGAAAACATGAGAAACCTAACGACGGTGACCTGGGCTCATGCTGTGAATAACAAAACTTATTTGACAGCTGCTTTAGCAAGTAAGTGTCTATTTTTATTACTTGGTTTCATGAGTAGGTAAGTAAGCATGATAGTAACTTAGATAATATAACTTCATCATGTTCACAAATGTTATAAAAAAAAATTAGATTATACTGGCTATATTATATTTGTATATAAGTATATACTTCTAAATAATAAAAGTATTCCAAGTCAGACAAGGCAGTTTCTTCAAATATAGATTTAATTATAATTGATTGGATTTAATGATAAATAAACAATATACCTAAGTGCTATTTATTTTATACTAGATTCATTATAATATACCTACATACAGGAAAGGAAATATATACCTATATGACATTAACGTGGCTGAAGTAGCTTCAGTAACACGAATATGAGAGAATTTGATATAAACTTACCACATTTAAGTAGATATGAATAGCTGTTTTGAGACCACAGTAACGACTACACAGCTGTATTTCAGTAAGGGGAACTTTTTCACGATAATTCTATTTTACTACATACCTACCTAAATCACATTTGCAATTAAAATATTTTACGCTCCAATTACATTCCAGAAACCGATTTGCAATGCAGCATTGGTATTTCTTAAAACTGCCAAAAATAGAGCGCGCGCAGCTCGGCTTCCCTACGAAGCATAATTACAAAACAATTTCTAGGAACGCTGTAATTAATAACAATTACTTGCTCGGTGTATGACAGAATCGGGCTTCACACATTAAAATGTATGGCTGTTTAACTCGGTAGTTGACACTTCCTTAGAAAATTGTAGTTTACTTTTCGTTTACTGGGAATTTTAAAATGATTAGGTAGATACGTAACGTACGAACGTGTAGTAGATCATATCTGAAATAAAATAGTCATACTTTTATAACTTCTTTTTCTTAGCCTTATTATTCTGAGTTATGTTTTTTTATTCTGAATACAGTAGAAAGTTTTCATTAATACACATCTTGGCGACAGTTTTAACTTATCATGTGTACTCGCAAATAGTTTAATTTACACATTTGCTATTGAATTATTTTAGGCGATGTTTCGATGCTCGAGGCTGACATCGTGATCGGCCACCTCAAAGGTCAAGATGGCCCCCCAATCCCCATCATGGCCCATCCACCTGCCTCCACCTCCGACCTGTCTCTAGCCGAGTTCCTGGCTCAAGTCAAGCAATTCAACGGGGTCAACTCAAAGCAGAAGGGCGTCAAACTGGACTTTAAGACTATTGAGGCGTTTGAAAAGGCTCAGGATTTGCTCGCAAAGTACAATAAGCCGGAGGTAAGTAATTGGAGATTGTTGGTTGTATAGTGAAGTCAATGTGAGTGACTGCATATGATCGTTTAATTAACTCGACCGCGACCGCTCCCTGGATAATTTTGCCGTAAAAGGAAAGGCCCCGCTTGGTCGTAAGACAGTTTTAGGGTCCGCCTGCATAGTGATAACAATATTGGTGAGTAAAATTACTTTTTAACCGGATTAATCGCGTGGTCACGAGCGACTCATTCGCTCGTGACTACGGGGTCTGCAAAGACACCGAAACGTCGAGATAAAATGTAAAATATAAATTATACGCGATTAATCCGGTTAAAAAGTAGTTTTATTTAAATTATGAATCGTGAAAACCTTAGACAATATAATATTGGTGAGTGTTATGTTCAGTGTTCACCAATATTTTTTTTAGAGTAGAATCAGTTACACAGCCTACATATTTTTATACCAAATTAAGATTTTCATGAACTTGCGAGGTAAGACAACGTTAGATAACGTTCTGGGCAATGTACCGCGTAGTAAATGGGATTACGAGGTTAAGATAGTTTTTTGTTAATTAGCTGAAATGAGACGATGTCTGATGCATGTGGCATATCTCTAAAAAACACGTTCCTAATTTATCTAGCTAAAAGCTGACTTAAGTCTGCTCCCTGTACGAAACCGACGGGGGGCTCAGTGTGCAACTAACAATTATTCGAATATTGCAGTAACTATGTAAGTTAGATTATATTTTGGTATACAGGGTGGGTATTTTGGAGGAAATGTACTCTAAATAATAGAGATAGCAAATTTTATTCCAAAGAAACTATCCTTTATTTTGGAAAAGAAATAAAACTGCATTCAAAGACTTTTGAAAATTCGCTCGCTTCACCCGGGAATCGAACCGAATAAAATCTGTGAAAATGACACCCTTTAATTTTATTGCATCGAGATCGTTAGGTTCGATCACAAGAATGAAATTTCTCTAACATAATAGGTTAATTTAATAAAAGAGAAATCATGAAATCTTAATTTTTAAATTTCAGTGGGTCGATTTCTGGGTAAAGCAACCAAATTTTCGAAAAATCTTTGAATGCAGTTTTATTTCTTTTCCAAAATAAAGAAATGTTTCTTTGTAGTAAAATTTGCTATCTCTACTATTTCGAGTACTGTACTTCCAGGGGCATTGAAAAATTCCATCCTGTATAAGTAGATACTTGTATTAATTTAAATGTAAAAGAAGCTAAAGATTGTAAGCAAATCTGCAGTGCGATCACAGAACTTTATCGAATCGTATATTAACGAATGTTTACGAATGCTCGTATAGTATGGAGTCGGTTGCAAGTTTTGAGTAACATTGTAATTTTTTATTTTACAGATATTTATGAGTACAACATGTTTACAAACATTCTAAATTAACAAGGCACACGTTTATTTAAACTGGCCGTGCGGCAATGGATAGATTTAATTTTTTTCTTAAAAACCGTTTTTACGAAAAAAATGTACGAACTTTCGTTAACAAACGATTCGATAAAGTTCTGTGATCGCACTGCTGAGTCGTCCACGAGTTCGTTAATTAGGTATAGTTATAAACTTGGTGTTAATCAATGAAATTAAATGAAATGAAATTATATTTATTTGCAAGACTTTTCTCAATTTAAGAAGTCTTACAAAGGGTTTGTGTCTAGAAAAATCTGCCTTCTCAAGGCGTTCAAATATTATATTTGAAAATTCTTAATAGTAAGTACTTCTTACATTATTCCGATAGTAAGAAGTACATTTTCAATTAAATTAAACATTCAAATTAAATTTAAAAGTATACAAATTAGAAATTAAATACTCATTGTTAAGAAAATAATTCAATATTTAACACTAATTTAGCGCTTTAGTTGTTATAAATAACTTATTTTGTCACAATTAAAAAATGCCATTATGAGGCATTTTCATTTGTCAGTCAAATTACGAATTATTCTTTACACATTACAAAACATTAGTCGAACAAAATAATAGTAAATTTTTTTAAGTCATGTTTTAGATGATGTATTTCTCACTCTCTTTATATTGGAAATAATCCCTAATTGTGTAGAAGCATTTGTCCACTAGCCACTAGTGGATCCTGTGCTTAAATTTATTAACAAGAAGTCTTTTAGGTCACTTGGGAGAAAATTGTAGATTTTTATAGCGATTACATATATCTTTTTATGAAGTGAGTTTAAGGTTACATTTTGGAAGTATTATCATCAATTTTTCTCCTTTGTCGTCTTTCTCGTTGATCTTTGTGTTTTTGAAAGAGTTCGGGACGCTATTTAACTGTTTAATAAGCATATATTTTTTATTTCATTCTTTTGGCCACTAAGAATAATGCGTGGTCAGCAGTTTATTGTAAAAAAACAATAGGTAAGGTACCCATTATAAAAATGTATCCCCGGGCAATATTTTTATACAACATATACTTACCATATACGACACCATCATCACCTAACCTCATTGAGATACCGTACCTACAATTTAAAAAAAAAAGTCAAGCCTGTCAAGAAAAGAAAACAAAAGACAAAAGCGGGCATGTTTCGAGAATGACATAATGCGCGAGAGTGCCCTCTGTGTGGTCTTCATTAAATAACCACATGATATGCAGACCGTACTCAGGGTGCTCGCGGTTAATTGTACCAATTAACCAGCCGTTAATGTTCACGTCTATCAATTAAGCTCTGGGCAAGTTGACAGAAGTGACTTTATTAATGTGTATGAGGGGATCACGTTTTATTTGAATAGTGAGATGGGTTCGTTAAAATTTTTAGACGTTATAAAAACGACGCAAAACTTCACAATTCACATGAAAAACAGTGTACACTTTTAAAGTATTATGAGAATTCAATATTTTTCATTAAAGAAAATTATTTTAAAATAAGGCAAGTTATATAAGAAATAGACATTCTGGAAAAATATAACCTGAGCATGGTGCTTAATTTCTCTCTTGAAGAAATGTCACGCTGATTTTGAGTTGTATGTAAGCTTACCACAGCTATCTTGAATAATTTTCACCTACGCTGATAAGTTTCTAAAATGATTTATGACAGTCTTTGCTCAATGTTTTTTTCCATAATCTTTCATAAGGCTGCAAACTGGACGGCAGCGACAGCGAGAGCGACAGCGGCGCGGGCAGCGACGTGGATAGTCTGGGCCGTTCTCGACACCAGCGGGCGCTCGAGCGATTTGTCGCGGTTTCATACAAACTCAATACTTTCTATCGTGTCACCGAAATCGGTGTCCGCGCCGCTGCCCACACCACTGTCGCTGTAAAATAAAGTGAAAATTGTGGCAAGTAAGCACGATAGTATTTGCAAAAATACTTTATAACTAAATCAAAGTGTTCAATATTTAACTATTTCAATAAACAGAAAAGATGAGAGGAGAGGAGAAATACATATTTTTGAGAGAATGCAGTAAAATCCAGTTGCACTTCGTTAAAAGTAAAACGAGCTTTACTCACTTTAGCTTAGATTTTTGTGTGCGGGTATTAATGACAAACTGAATTAAAACCAGCTGAAGCCTAATCAACTATCAAAATCGACTATGTAACTACTTTCGTTGAAATATACAAAACAGAGCTGCCAATCTTGATCACCCTGTACCCGCGGTGTTAGCGCATGCGCGCCACGTGCGCTTTGAGCCGCCGCGCCGCCGCCTTCGCCGGCGCCGATTTCCTGGTACAGGTTCGAGTATCGGACTGCACGGACCGGCATTGGTGGTGCATTTGTATGTGTGATCGTAACTTAGTGAAGAAAATAACGGCAACTTTTATATGGGATATTTTGTTGGTTTATTATTGTTTTTTATTTTGCAATTATTTGAGTTAATAAGACATTCCTTGAACAACTAAAAAACTAAAAGAGTTCGTAAAAGACTATCTTGTAAACGTAGAAATGTATAGTGCATCAATTTTGTTTTGCATTATGTTTTATCCTATTATTTAATTGAACTCAAATACTCATCTGCTCACCATAGCCCTTCTTGATACCAAGTAGATGGAATTTTCAATTTCCTGCCCGCGTACGGCTTATGAACGAAAATTTACGTCAATGATGGAAGAGACGTCGGAAAGCTGTCGAAAATAGGCTTAAAATAAAACTGGCTCTAAATAAAAACTACCTACAATCTACCATTATAGCCTGCAGAATGTTGTTAAGGTTGCCAGATATTTCGCTTGTATTACTCATCTTTTCTTTTTACATACATACATAACTTCACGTCTGTATACCTTATGGGGTAGGCAGAACAACAGAGGTTATGAAAAAAAAACATCTGATATCACGATTGACAAATTTGGAGGCATTATAATGGTGGAGAGAGACTATTGCAGTGACAGGGGGTCAGCCTATCGCCTACAAAAAACCTCCAGTAAACCTCTGTCCCTTAACTGACTTTTGCAGTATGCCCGGGAATAGAAGCAGCTGGCACATTCTATGTTTTTTCTTTGCTCCCAGTCCAGCTTATTTCATTTGGCGAAATCGTGCTAAGCTACAAAACCCTGAAGAATTTAAAAATAATATTACATATTTATAAAAGTGTGTATTGTTAGATTAATATAACTTGTCATATTTCCAGATTAACTACCCAATATGGCTGAACGCGGACATCATGGCTGGACCGGTCAAAGCCTCCACGAAGCCGGTAGACCCTGTGAGGTTCCTGAGGCTCGGCTGCAAACACCCCAAGTTCGTCCTCTCCATCGGCTGGACCACCCAGTACGGAGGAAACATCACGGAGGGAGAGTACAGTCGTGATCACATCGGATCCATGCTGAGGCTTATCAACGAAAACCATGTGAATCAAACTGTAACGTTCCCGGTAAGTTCTATTACCTTTTTGTACCTGAAAAGTTTATTGCCACTTCTTCTCAACAGACCGACTTTCCGAAGTGGTGATATTCAGTTCAATTTGTAAATTATTTGACCTATTTCAAGGTTATTTATGTACCTACCTACGAAACAAAGATTTTTTTGACTTTGAAGCACATATAAGTGTTTAAAACGAAGCTGTTTAAATAGATACTCAACCTTTGATCTTTTATATCTGAAGATGCCTATGCGTAAATGCACTTGAAATGGTACTTAATATTGATAGAAACAAAAATAACTATTCTAATATGGATTTTATTGTGAGTAACCGCCCAATCTACTAAGCTGGTATTTACTCTGGCTAGATCATCACTTATGCGGACGCATCAGGCGAGATTTTGGTTACTGAATCATTTGTGTTTGCCAGTGTCCTAGATGATCAGTTTCTTATTACTCATGCGAACGAAGATTTAGAATAACTGTTTCTTAATGTTAGGAACCCTTATGCGAAATGGATCTAAAATCTGTTCTAATGCAGATATGCGTTTAAATCTGATACATCCACAGTCGTCACGATTTTATGGGAATTGAAAATGACATAAAAATGTAGTAAAGATTTTTTCTCTGGTTACGTGCAGATTCAAAATTGTAATTGGTTTAAAGAAAGCAGCGTAAGAAGAAAAACTGAGAGTTTGAATTTGGTTTTCAATTCAATACCTTATGTTAACAGATGGGTTACGATTTAGGTTACAGATGTACATAGTTGTAGGTTCATTTATCAAATTCACTTGCAGCGGTTGGTAAAAATGTGAGAAATAACACTTTTGCTAATAAAAGTCAAGCTGCATTTATTTTACTTGTAGGTACGTACAGTCAGCTTAAGTTAGATAATGATATAAAAGTGAAAGATATTTCAGTAATATTCCACTAACGCTTAGGCAGTTTTACAACTACATATTTACATATAATTTTCAGGAGGTATGTAGAGTTGAAGTGTCCAAAAAATAATGTTCGTTATGTTCAAAGGTCCGCGCTGGCTTAGCTGCAAACAGTCAACCCGTAATGCTGGACCTCCTACGAGAAACATCTTCCCTCAACTCCTCCATGACGGTCTGGTCCAGCGAAGGAGATCCCGTGGAAGTCGACAGACTGAAGGCTCTCATCCTCACTGTCGGCCTGGAAAGGACCTACCTGGATGTCCCAAATGACCTTGCTGATAAGCTCCATTTACCACCCCCCGCCAATGTGAAGAAGCATTAAATATCATGTACTTGAGTTCATTAGAATTTTATTTAGTAGTCTTTTGTTTTTAGAATACTTAGTAGTCGGTACTGATTAAATTTTAGTGTGAGAACCATCAAATTTTTGACTGTTAAAAACGAGGCTATATATTTAGTTACATTGATAAATAAAGCTATTTTGACCGATTTATTTCTGTTTTATTTACAATTCAACTATCATTATACTTAATTTAATTGCGCTTGGTATTAAGCCGTTAAAGTTATGGCTTTAGACAGTTTTATTTTATATCTGCCGTAAAATATAGCTTCTAATGTGATGTGATCCAGCTTTCAGCAACTTCTTTCATACCATCAGGTTACCATACCATGCAGTGAGTGAAAGTAAAGGTTCTTAATCAGTGTACTAAAAGTAATCTTAATTAAATCATCTTATGCTTCATTTTTATGGAAAAATCAGAATCCTAATAGGATCACTTTTGTTGTCCGTTTGTCCGACCGTCTCTCTCGTCATTCGTTTGTTTCTCAGGAACGCGTGACGCGAAATAATATCGAATTCCGTTGACGCAATTGAATGTTTTTATGACGATTTCATTTCATTTCATTTCAAAATTCGCAACCTACATAAAACGCTTAGTTCGTAAGCGCAAGGAACTGTCCCGTAAATAATATTACGTCCTTCCATTGTATCAAAATTCGACATTGTTCTAATATAATTTCGACATACGTTTAAATGGTTGAAAGCTAAATTCGTATTGTTTTGTGGAATTTAAGCAATAGTGTATATTATTACATTATGACACTACTTACTACACGATGCATAAGGGACTATGATATATCTTGAGATTAGGTATCTCGACCATTTTTATCGTTGGTATCGTTCGACTAATTTATCGTTTAACGTAGGTCCTGTACACTACTTTTGAGTTTATGTTGTCACAGGAGATTTACATTCTATCTGACTATAGGTATTATGTATTCAGTACTGAATATTCAAATGTAGTTTCTCTTATGTAAAAATACTTATAATAATCACATGAAAGATTCTTGTTTTGAGCCAAAAATTCTTCAACGGTATATTTATTATGATCATAGACCTATTTAAATAAAATATCATTTAAACTCCTTTTATCGCATTTTATAATTCAAATCTAAAATAAAAGCTGAAATTGTATTTCAATTAAGGAAGTATTAACACAAAGTACAAAGCTGCTTAAACAGCACTTGTACCAAAATCAGCGAGCCAACACTTGAGAAATTCCAGCACAGACTCGCCGCTATGTCTGCCTTGAAAGCGATAGTTTTAATTAATCAACAAAGGCTTATTTAAATATATACCTTATTCCTTGAGATCTAAGGATGAAATAAGCTCAGGAGTTGGTTGAAGGAAGGCTGTCGACCTCAGCATATGGAGTCACGTGGCGGCGCGAGATTGATTGTCATTCATAGTATTTGAAGATAGGCATCGACAGAACACTAACGAGGATTGTATGGAAATAATCGTGCGGCTACTGCGGATGAGAATATCATTATGAGAAGATTTTGTAATACTTATGAATGAACGTATTTTTTTGTCGTGTTACATAGTTATTTGTATGTGAGTAGTATGGTATGATTCCTCGAAGCAATTATTGATCTCGCAAATGCCTTTCGCTTATACACTATTTTGCATGCCCCTAAAACAAATACCTACATATGTTGTCATATTTGACGACCACTTTGGCGATGATGGGGTAAACCTATCGGCCTCAGACGCCAGTGGCTGCGGGTTAGATTCCCGCCCGAAACAAGAAAAAAAATGTACTGGTTCTGGGTGTTTATCAATATGTATATGTATTTATATTCTAGATTCCCCCCTAGTTCGCTACATGGTATCTCATAACACAAGCTTCTCGCTTACTTTGAGGCCATGTAGTTGGTGTGATTGTCTGGGGATTTTATTTATTAATTATTTGTTATATTAATGTCGTGATCGGATGATCTGTCTTCTGTCGAACCTTAACGACCTAGTTAGGATACAAGTATAGTGACAGCATTCGGGATCATTGACGACTTCGAAGTAAATATATCTCCTTCCCTTAAGCTGATACATTTCCGAAATTAAGTCGCAAAATCTTTCGAAGGTAAGTTTCTGATGGTACAAATTTAAGAAAGTGCTTGTACTGCTGACTTACATATTCCTTTCAAGCATAAATACTTTAAAAGATTTTCTAATCTGAAACCTGATACATTATGTACCTTAACCTTTTTGGATACTAGAAGCTTTACCCAAACTTCACCTGTGTATAATTTTAGCCTACCTAGGTATGCGAAATGTAAACTCAATCGAACCAACAGCTTTATCACCAAATAGTAATAAACATTCATCGAGTTCACAAACTTTCACTTTAAAATACTAGTAGAAAGTAAATGTAGCACTTATCCGCTAAAAACGAAGCAATAAATTACCCCTTATGACAGGCAATTATGATTTACTGTAAAATATGCGGTAAATTATTTAGGAACACTGAGTGAACGTCTTCCTCTTATACACGGAACACTGCTATTAATAGTCATCGGTTATTATGGCGGATGAAATAAGAAAAACTGTCGTATTCCAATCCGGGAGCCTCTAAACACCTGGCATACTTCTCTTTTCTCAAAAGAATCTCTCACGTTTGAGAATCGTGGGCGGCATCAAGGTTGCATCTGGAGCGGATGATCTACCTCCAATGGTTTCTGTCCAGCGCGTCTCTTACCACCGTTTAGAAATTAAAAGTCGACAAGTCTTTTCTTCATTGTCAATTCAAGGTCCATCTTGATAGTGAAAAACCGAGTTATTATTTATCGCCTTCGGTTTTTCCAACCAGAACCAATTTTTACTTTTAAATAAAACACTTAAGACGAGAGAATTCATTCTCTCGGGGCCTGTAAAAACACCGAAACATCGAGTAAAAATTTAAAATGTAATCGCGAAAACTTAAGCCAATTTTTTATTCTAGCGGTGAAAATAAATGTAAATGAATTTATTGATTACTTATCTTATTAAAATTGCGAGGTATTCAAACTAGTCCTTTAAATAATGCTTTTGTAACTTCAATGTTAAGTGCAACTAAAGACAATTCAAAAATTCCACGAAAGTCGTCACACAGCGCCGCTGCGCCTGCGCCGAACGGCGGCGAACATCAATCAATTGTACATCACTCATGTACGTGTCATAAAAGACAAATTAACTATACCTTAAAGTTCAAAAGCTTGTGTTAAAGATGCAATATATCTATACTAATATGGTTTGTTAGTTATGATTTGGAAATTTAAGAAATACTTAACTACGTAAGCAATATTTCAAAAGTAATGTTTGTAGCAGAGTTCACTGATAAATATCAAAGGTTTATAATTACATCAAAATAATAATAAGATTTTAAAGAAACTAATATTTTTTGAATAAACCAGAAGAAAAAATTTCGGCTCAAAAAATAGATTTAACTGCTTTTTTAGTACTTATAGTTAATTAAAAATAAAAGAAAACAATACTTGAATCGCCTTAAAAACAAATATGCACTAAAAATATAAAACTCTCAACAAAGAGACTGCTATAGGAATTAGTACTAGCACTAAACATACAACCAAAATATTTAATAGGTACTACCTAAGCTTCATTACTGGTTGAGATTTCAGTTCCAAAGTTAGCTTAATATCTTGGAGACGACAGTTTTCATGTTCACTAAATAAAACTAAGAACCATCTCGACAAAAGACTTTTGATTAAAAAATGTTTAAAGAGTGACAATTCAACGAACAGACACAAAAAAATACATAAAAGAAACACCCCAATATGCGTGGGGGCTAAAAAGAAAATGTGTCTTGATTAAACAAAATATGATTTTTTACTGAATTTTGAAATTGCGTAAAATTATACTTTACATTTTAAATCATCGTTTCGGTGTCCTTACAGATTTCAGTTTTTCTCGACACATTGACTATTTGTAGTTTATTTTGTAACTTTGTATATTTGATCCCATAAGTATTAACCGATAAAATATTACTTTAAACCCTTCCCCAAGAGCTTGTCCTTCAAATGCATATAATATGTACCTATTCATATTGGGTGGTATTTTCCGAGATTGGCCCGTTCAATCCGAGATCTGGCGCTCGGCATGCGGCCAGTCGAGCGTGAGTGTCTGCATGCCGAAACAATTGTTGATTGAGCTTTACGTTACAATACCGATTTTTTATACTTTAAAATTTAATAATACACCATTTCGTACGTCTCAGTCGAGGTGCAAGTGTTTTTCGGTCGCTAATTTATCAGACCGATTTGTTATTCAAACGTAAACATTGGTTTTTTGACACAAAACGCATTTTTGTTGAACACTTCCTATTCAATTCACAAAGTTTTAATTTGTTTATATAAATAAAGTATATTATTTACAATAACAAAACTAAATGGAAGTAAACACAAAGTAGGCGAATGTAATTTAAATCCTAAAGGCGGGCAGCCCTATTGCACGTGAACGAACCGCGGCGCGCTGCTGTAGGCATTAATTTCAAAGATGCGGCCGAGTTGAAATACTGTAGATACCTGCACCGTGCTTTCTCTGCGCAAGTAAACCCTGTTACATGACTCATAAGTTTTACATGAGTAATTTCAGTTTCTGTTGTGTTTAGGTTATACTATCCTGTATGGAGATCAAAGCTCCGGGATTTCGCTCTACTTTGTAAGTAATAAAATAAAATAGGGAACTACACGGTTTCTTTTTTGATAACTATAAATAAATAAAACAATTTCAACAATCAATTAAGTAGAATGAATACGTAACGTGTAGATTAGCATTTAGTTTTCTAGTTTTCTTGTATCAGATGAACTCTACATAAATATAAAAAATATTGTTATATTAAATATTACAATTCTCCAGTTAATAAATCTACTATGAGAGTTACTATAATAATAAATATAATAATCCACTAAGTGAATCAGCGTTTTAAAGATTAAATGTAAGTACCTACCTGAGCAATTATTAAACTTAATAAACGTGAGATTTAAGTATCTTGGCAATGGAACTGATCTGTCTGGGTATCAAACTCATGACCTTATCGTGCCATATGCGAAAACTTATTAGTGCACCGCTTCAGTTGTTACCATGTTTTCATAAGATGCGAAGTGGAAAACAACTTAGGCGTCCCTAGAACTTAATAAATTGCAAGAAATAAGTTAATCATAACCTCTCAGGCCATTCCTTACATACAGTACTTAATTTGTTCGGCTGTGTTTTTCTAGAAACATCGGTTCTTATAAACCTAACAAAACTTGCCCTTCTTGTGATACATAGTTGCTGTTGATTCTTGGAAAAAACGTTTACTGCACATTTACTTAACAAATAAAATAAACTACGTAATGTATGTCGGTTTGTAGATTTGTAGGTTGTTTTTTTATATTGTAAGGATAGGACGTTTGTCTTCCACGCCAACTGATGGAAAGTGCGCATGGAGACTATGGTGTTACACGTCCATCCACGAGAAACCTATTCACTCGACACTTAAAAGTTCCAGGACTGTAGTAGTCAGGAAAAATAGACGCAGGCAGATTGTTCCACACCTTGGCAATCCGTACCGAAAAGGACCTATCGAAGCGTTTTGTTCGACTTCTTGGTAAATCCACTCTATAGGGATGGAAGTTCTGTCTGCGTCTGGTAGTCCGGTGGTAAAAAGGAGGTAACCGAAGGCGAAAGGAGAGTCGTGTAAATCGGTCTTTTAGGAAACTCATTTTAAGGCACAGAATACTTACCTACTCCACTATTTTTGTTATAAGCACATCGTATAGTAATTGGCGACCATAATGTACTTGCCAAGTTTGATTGCTTTTTAAAATTTCTAAGATTGAATAATTTGCTAACCTGATTTTTTGTGATATGGTTAACGAATGGTAAACAAATGCCATGAATAACATGTGATATAAGATGGAAAAGCAGCCTTTTATCCTACGCATTATAATGTTTGGCCCGGGAGCAGTCACGAGCATAGCTATGAGTAAGAAATAAAGTGCAGTTTAAAGAACAACAAACACTTCTGTGTTTATACAGCACAACAATTTTGTAGTCAGAAAGTATATTGTTAGTCATTTTACGTGCCTACGTCCTAGTTACCCCATGTCTTTTGTTTACAGTCGGCAACGGAATTTATATTAAATAATTTAAAGTAGGTAGATAGTTCGAGTCGAAATTAATGTTTTGTGATGTGGTCAGAAGAGAGCGGATGTTAAATAACGAAGAACAACAAAGAATGCTCACAGTCTAGTGAGGCCTTATTTAAGATTTTTTTCGAAAAAAAAGTTACGTTTCCTAGGGGGATTAATATTTCTTTAGTACTTACGTTAATTGCCCCATTTGAAGTTAACGTTTATGAAGTGACATTTTAACCTGATTTGGTAACGCTTAATCAAATTTTAATTAGTATACAGGGTTGATTTGTGGTCATCGGCCAAATTTTTTTTACACAATAAGTTGTATCAGTTATAGAAACGGCTTTTGCAAAAAAAGTTTTTTTTACAAAGAAATTAATATATCCGCTAACATGTTAAGCTAAGCATGGTCACTCTAAATTACCATTAACAATGAAATGCCGCGTCGTAGTAGCTATGTTCATCAACAGCGACTATTTTCAAAAACGTTTATGGTTCCATATTTCTACTTTTTTGTACTAGGCGACGCTAAAATAACTATGCAGGTACGTTTATATTGTATCAAAGAAACCAACATTTAAATTTGGCTGGTGACCAAAAAACAACCATGTATAACCTCGACGATTCGGAGTGTTTGAGATACTCGAGAAATCAGGTGAATAACATAAAGCAAGTACCTACTTTAACATTTTTCTTCCCGGGTACAGTCGCTGGTAAAAGCTAGTAAGCAATTAAATTGAATATTGTCAACTAACACCTTGTATACCTATACCCAGAGAATAAGTAGTGTCACGACTGCAAAACATACTCTTGCGCAAGCTCCATTTGCTAAAACTAAAGTTAACCTTACATTTATTAGCTTAATATATTTTAACTTAGGTCTCGTAGAACTTAGTGCTCAACATTCCAACCTAGCCCTTAGATAAGACCTGTGACTTAATAGACAACCAATGTTGCCATTTGCATAAAGTTTAGTTTTACTTTATTGGAATGTATTTAATTAATTATATTTATTAATATTTGCCAGCATTTTGGATATCTTA
The DNA here is from genome assembly GCA_944452665.1 of Stenoptilia bipunctidactyla. NCBI lineage: Eukaryota > Metazoa > Arthropoda > Insecta > Lepidoptera > Pterophoridae > Stenoptilia > Stenoptilia bipunctidactyla. The sequence goes on from OX101731.1 coordinate 4,141,983, forward strand.
GAATTCCTGCAGAATTCCGCCATATTAACATAAATATTTTAGTTTATTGATACGATTATTTTTTTTATCTTTTGGTTGCAAATAATAATGTAAACTGAAACAAGGATAGTTTTCAAAAAATCCTAATGTGCCGATGTTTAACGGAACTTTATTTTCCCTAGCAACGATTATTATCTGTACGCCAGGAAACCTTTCGTAAAAAATCTTGATTTTTTTAAAATTACAAATCTTGATGCTGTGACGTAGCTGAAAATAGAGACTGTAGGTAATAAACTACTTAAATAAATAAATACTATGAAATAATTATTTACATGAATTCACATAAAAACATTTTCTGCGGCTACTTTAATACGCTGCATTCCTGATACAGGGTGATATGCAATCTCTTTTTTCATGCTTCTGCAATCCAGAAAGTTTACTTGATCTTTTACAATACTCGTCATCATCATCACAATTCTTTAAAAAGATGAATTGAAAAGATGTATTAACAAGTCTGCAGAACAAGTCTTTCTATATCTGAGAGTGAAAAACCTATAGAAATACCTGACTGGTCCTCTTCTATTCAGAGGCTAGGTGGTCAGCTCTTGTCTTCGGTATCATCACCATGTATACAGGGTTAATTTTAAATAGCGCATCACCTCTTGCAAGCAGCCTCTCCACATCAATCCGAACAACATTTGTTCTACGACTTGTTAAAATTAATAGTTTTTAAAATTTTAGATTTCCCATACAAAAGTAATAATTAACGAATGCAGAGCATTAAAAAAACCGACTTCAAGTCAAAACTTTTCCTGACTGAGTATGTCATCCACGTAAACATTCTCCGAAACCAAACATATTTTTTTAAAAAGTTTGAAATTTTCAATGAAGTACTCAACCGGTTTCGATTAAATTTATATGAAACCAAATATGAAATATCCTCTATCATCAAAATTTTCAAAATCGAACCATAATTGTCCGAAATATCGTGTAACAAAGACACAAAAAAACATACAGGTGAATTGAGAACCTCTTCATTTTTTAGAATTCTGTTGAAAATAGCCTCGGTTTGGAGGTTATTTTTATTTATTATATATCTATTAACTCTGAGCTAAGTGCCACGCACCTTGCGTGGAAAAATATCGCTTCATAATAGCACTTCAAAAATGTAGAGTTAGGAGGAAACGCTTTTCTTCTTTTTTAATTTTTGTGTAATTTATCAAGATTTGCAAAAAGTTGAAGAACAAATGTTGTTGGGGTTGACGTGGAAAGGCTGTCTGCAAGAGGTGATGCGCTAATTAAAATTAACCTTGTATACAACGTACCTATATCAAAATGGAGAGATAAAACTTAAGGGTTAGCTTCTATATCATAAGTAGAATAAACAGTAAAAGAATTAGCATGACCAGTGCTGGTATAGACTTTCATACAAATTTATTTAATTATTTTACAACGAAATATTTTGACAACCCTAGTCAACCTTATAAGCTTAAAGAAGACTTGTGCCGCAGTCAATGGCCTTGTGACCTTTCCCGCACCGGCTGAACTTTGTAGTATCTTTCTTAGTTACCATCACTTTATTTTTACGCCATCTGTTATCGAATAGATTTCATCAAAAGCTGCTGTTTTTAGGGTTGACACTTAGATATTTTGATCTAAATTTTGAAGTCGTTTTTCGGCCGAACCGTAAGGATAACAAATCTATGTTACTGTTACTTATAAACTTCATCACCAAATATACGATTCCCTTAAGTATTATCTCTTCATTATGTTACACGTTGTATATTGATGTCTATGTCCAGAAATGCTACTTACCTTCAGGTGGCTCCAGTGCTCAGCTTTCGTGGCTTTTATACATACTATCTAGTAAATGTATTAAATTGAAACTTCATAGTCTTGTGTAAATTTTACATTTCGGGAAGAAATTCAGTTTAGTCGCCTCAGGGATTTATCGCTTTATAGAAATACGACGGAAACTGTAAAATATTTTATGCCTTATAGGCGGGCAATTGAGGACAAATTTGTAATAACAGTTGCCTAAATTAGACGTTTTACTATCGATTTAAGGAAAAGTAGAATATTAATAGTCCTTAGTTAGTGATTTAATTATTCTAAAACATAGGAAATGTAGTTCAATAAACTCTTATGACCTTTCCTGCAAAGTAAAACATATTTCGTTAAAATATAAATAAAGAGTTTCCAATTATTGTATGAACAAAGACGTTCATTAAGTAGTAACTTTTATGTCGGTAACGATTTTTTTGGGTTTTTCACTGTCGTCGTTTCGTGTTCGTGACTACTTTAATCGCAATAGGTAGGTACTATTTTGCGCTGCAGCATATCTGAAGCTGCAGTTTCATTTACCAATGTCAAAATAATCCAAATATCTCTAATCTCGTATCTATAATCTACTAGCTGACCCGGCAAACGTTGTTTTGCCATATAAATAAAAAAAAAATAGATGCTGGCCGATTCTCATAGATACCGGATAAGCACAAAAAATTTCATCAAAATCGGTCAAGCCGTTTCGGAGGAGTATGGCAACGAAAACTGTGACACGAGAATTTTATATCTATAATCTCGTAGTCAGACGAATTAGCGGTTAAACATAAAGAACAAAGGCGGATCCTTAGTTAAATTATTCTTCTACGAATTTTTAACACATTGGTTTAAAGTGTGTTAAAAATTTTTAAAATAAATAAAATTCGTCCAAAAATTGAATTGTAAGTGCCAAAGACATACAAATCATATAGTATTCAAAATGCAATATATCTCAATATATCTTTTCGAGTAACGTTCGTCTACAAGTATTTTTGCACTGAGGTACTCAGAAATGAATTCCGAATAGTCTAATATGTTTTTGTTTGTTAAACGCCACAAAATAACATTAACTAAAATCATGTATGGCCCGACGCCACTGTTCTCTAGCTAGTACAATGAAAGCAAATACAACCGACAATTTTATTGTTATGTAAGATTCGTTTCTTTTTAACTTAAAGTTGACCTGTATCCACTTACTGGCGAGTAGCAACCATGCTCTCAAACATTGTCATCGTAATAATGAATTAGAATTAAGTGAAATTGGAAATAATACTGTATTCCAGATTTCTTAGAGTGCTGAAATGAAAACTTATAAAAGAAGGAACTTCTGCTATGGAGATTTCAAAAGAAACGACCCAGGCGGTTTCCGGCAAGAAGCTCTCCTAAACTACAATCTACCGTAAACATTACAAAGAAGACGGTTTATACCGAGGCAAATAATTCAGTGCAGTAAACTGAAAGTTCGATCGTCGAAAGAAAAATAATGATACCAGTTAAAATCTTCGTAATGTAAGGTACAGAAGCCAGCAGTCAGCACGACAATCGTACAAATCTGTCACAATTTTTTACTTGAATCTGAATTCTATGCCCTCGACATTTAGTTAAAATTGGTTGGGGAAATTTTACAGGTAATGTAACGCTTGATTTGCTGGCTTCTGTTCTGATAAAAATGGTACTTTTTAATTCGTTAGGTTTATATAAAATTTTAAAGAAATGTATAATGACGTGAATTTACAGTTAATTGAAAATAATGAATTATATTTCGGATTAAAACCGAAAACAAATACAGATTAAGTACTAGCAGCAGTACACGAGTAGGTGCTGTCTTCGGCACTCATTTAGGTAGAGCTAAAAAAAACTAAAATCTATATCTAGGTATACTTATAATAAATCTGTAGAATTAAAAATTCTGTACAAAAAAATAAATAGCAGGGGGTGTAAAATAATAACTAGAGCGACACTGAACTCAAAAATGTGACTAAAAATTTTTTTGTCTGTCTGTCTGTTTGTTTGTTCAAGCATCACGCAAAAACTACCGGTTAGATTACGACAAAGCTTGGTACAATTATTCTTTAATATCCTGGAACTGTCATTTTACTTTTACTGCAATCTTTCACATTTGTTATCAACACTGATAATAATAATAAAGCTGAATAATTGATTCGTTTTCTTATTTGGTCGCACCTTTGTTAGCAACTTATAAACCGATTCAATTTAAAAAATATTTTAAAAATATTAAAAATCTTTATGAGGAAAGTAATAAAATTTAACGGGGTCAGAAACTAGTAGGTACATATTTTTTTTTTTTTCAAAATTATTTGTTATACCTTCCAGGTACAGTCAACTGCACTAATATGTGAATATCCAAAAAACATTATAGCGATATAGCAGTAACTTACGTTGACACATAACTCTATCATTATATTAATGTATCTATTATGGTGTCGTATACATACATTTATACAATGTGATTACCTTTGAAGAAGACATGGAATGTATACTTGTACTTTTATTGCAATCTTCTAAACATGGCCATAAATAAATGTATACAGGGGGCTGAGAAAATGCGAAGAAATAGGTACGACGTAAGGAATGTTATGTTCTAACTTACTTACTTTTAGGGTTACTATTATTGAGCCTTTGTGAGCTCTTTGATCACTTAGGTACACTTTCACTGCATAAGTACCTAACGACAATCCTGTAAAAAAATATATAAAAATATGAAATAGGTCTGTGTATGAACAAATCGTATGACGAATAAATTCAGCTCCTTCTTTGATATAATGAATACTTGATCTTTCTAATGATAAGTGGCATGAACATCATTTATCATAATAGATTAGAGATACAAAGATATTATATTTATATATTCATTCTTCATTGTACACTTGGAGTAAGACATAACTTTATCTATACTAATATTATAAAGAGGAAACCTTTGTATTTTTGTATGTTTGTATTGAATAGGCTCAAAAACTATTGGACCGATTTCAAAATTTCTTTTACCATTACTTAGAGGGATTCTTCCGAATCCGTATAGGCTACTTTTTATCAAGAAAATCCCGATGGAATCGAAACTGCGCGGGTAAAACCGCGCGCAACAGCTAGTGAACAATATAATAGATATAGTGCACAATAGGCGGCCATATTATCCAGGGTTGTCTATAAGAGATTGTCTGTAGATAATACAATCAGTCCGTGTAGGATCGACTTAGAATAACCCTACGACCCATGGATAAGCGTGTCGTAGAAGGCGACTAATCCGAGTGAACCCCGCTTGTTGGTCCCGTCGATAAAACTTATCCCGTCGGGTTTCCGAGGTGATTAAGGTAGACTTATCAATTCCTCTTTGTGCACCTGGGTGATATCACCCAGGCGATTTATTTCCGAGGTGATTAAGGTAGACTAATCCATTCCTCTTTGTGCACTCAGGTGATCAAAGTGGAATAAACCGTTCAACTGACTAGCGACCAACCTTCACATAAAATCTGCCGCCAAATACAAGAATTCCGGCGGAGACATGTTCCGGCAATATTTTAAGAAAAGGTTTTTCCTAAATCCGTGTTGAATGACGTCAACCTCATCTTCACTTACCGTCAGGTGAGATTGAGGTCTAACGTGCGCTTAGTCTTTATTAAAAAAAAATGATTCGATAGATAAAGCGCTACAATTGCAATGCAGAGTACTTCAGTGATTCGTCCCATTACATGTTCGTTCCAAATGGACGAAATACTGAATAAAAAAAATATTTTATTTTCTGTTCTGCGATTCGCGGCATTGAATTTATTCTAGTAAATAATAAGATCAAGTACAATCAGTAGGCAAACCAATAAGAAAAAAACAATAAAAGACAAAATATCGAGCTTAGCTGAAGAAGCAAACAAAAAATAAGTCTATCGTCCACTCCGCTTTAGCCAGAACATTGTATACAAAGATATCAGCTATCAGTAATCTCTGAACGGACAAAGCTAAGACTAGCGAAATTTTGAGCCAGATTCTATAAGCTTAGATACATTCTAATAATTACGTATTCTTCAACAATTCCATAACACCCTGTATAAAATTAAATATTTTCTTTCACCAATTAATTTATTGCATTCCATCCCGCACGCCCACAATAAAAAGACGCTGTTTAATGCTTTATTGCAAAGAGCAATGATGCATCTAAGTCAAGCTCAATGACCCATCATCTCATAGTTCCCCCTCTCACCCTGTAGCTGTCAGATTATGAAGAGATTAGATAAATTATTTAACAGTTTGTCACGGCGAATGATACGTATTACTCATGCTGCGATAAAACTTATTTGCAGAAGAAAATCTAGGTTTGATGACAAAATCGTCAACGTCTTAAGTACTATTTACTAAATAAAATAAAGAAATATTTTAGTAGACATTAAAATACTTCAAATATAGAAGCTTCGATAAACGCATCGACGCTGAGACGTGTTTAATGTATGCTTGATGATGGTACCCTGTTTTTTTAAATAAGTATTTTGTTGAGGGCTTCAGCACCTTTTTAGCATAAAAGTGAATTTCTAAATTTAAAGGCATTGCAAGAAAGAACTTTGAAATAAAATTAGCCACTAAAAAAGCAATAAACATGAAAAATAACAATTCTTAACATTCGACCTTTATGTAAGTACAAATAATTACTTCGCAACAAAAAACATTAAAACAAAGCACATCACAGAACTCAAGAAGTGTATAAATATGATGCGCTTGCGACTTGAAAGCTTCACGACTAAATGGTATTAAACAACAACAAAACAAAGAAATGCAATAATGTGTACACTCACGCGCAAATGAAGCTGTACAATTTATACCAAAACAGCTTCTATTAAAAACATATGAGGTAAGTTTTTTTCAAAAATATGAAGGACAACTTAATCCTGAGTGTACTAGTGATTCATCGACCTTGCTTGTGGAGAGAAATCATGAAACTTCCTTGATTCAATTAAGAAAAGGAAAAGTGGACCAATATTAAAATCTCGACTTCATACGAAATGTTTCTTTTAAATTTTATCATACCTTCGTTGACGACAGCTTAATTTCAAGCTTTTGTGGAATGTACAGTCGACTTCGGAAGTTTTTTATCTGAGTATAATTTTTGAATGTTCTGTTATAATCTCATTAACATAAGTCATTCTTTTATTTTATGCATCATATATTTCTGTGAAATCCGCAGACTGTGTGTATATTTATTGCAGTATTCAGAAAATTTGATATTGCAATAGTCAAATGATGTCAATAGTCAACAGAATTATTTTATTTTGTTAGGAATTGAGAGCTTCATGAATTTCCAAATCAAAAAAATAATACCGCAATCTGTTACCACAAAAGGGGGTTTCTTTCAGATTTTCCTAGTAGGTAAGTATTTATCTGACTTAACTGCAGTTGAGTTGTTATACAGCTCAGTATAAACATTAACGGTAAAACTAATTTCGATTCTAAGCCGAAGACTATTTTAGAGCAGCACTCAATTTCCAATCGTACTTAATTTATGTAAAATAAATTGCAAGTTCGCTGAAAACTAATAAACTTATAAATAGGCAGTCAACTAGGTTAACTGAAACCGTTTAACAGCCAATTTAGTTGCAAAACTACCATTGTGCAGTGGAACGAGGGGAAAATCAGCATTATCCGTCACCTTGTTGTACTGCCCTGGCGGACTCTCTGATGGAGCCACTAATAGAACAATATGAATGAAATACACGAGACGTTGGGCGACTATTTTTGAAAAGAACTAAATTTAGATATTGACGCATCAAAGTTCGTCTGCATTTGATTAGTAGCGAGTAAGTTAATACTGATCTATCAAATGCGTTTGATAGATACAGGTTTCAAAGATTACATTTTATATCTTTTGCACATTTAACATATCAAATCATTATTCGTCATCAGCGAATAGATACACTGTTATCAGTAGTTAACTTTAATATAAGCACAATTATTTCAAGCACTTTCATTAACTAGAATTATCAGATAATGTCTTAAAATAACCACTAAGAAATACAGATTACTGTAATTAACGCAAACAATTCAGTAGCGATAACCGTCTGCTATACAAACATTATATCGGTTGGTGTACTATTAAAAGCTTTCGGTAGACCGGCGCAAGAGTTTGCGGCGCGGGCATCTGCTCGCCATGTGCTTCAGTCGGTTACGGAACGTCAACGCGAGCGCACCATGCTGCGACTTACTCTCCTAGTTGCGCTTTGCTCTTACCCCATACGAACAGCGCTCGTGGCTGATACACCAACCTTCTCAGAACGCTTAGACAAACTCTATGAAAAGCTAGAACGACTTAATACTAAACATGAGAAATTAGATGAAAGTAGCGATTCTAAATTGTATGAGAAGTTGGATAGGCTAAATTCTCTGTCACCAGAAAGTGATTTGAATGAAGAGGATGAGGAGCTGCTGCACAGGATCCAAATGTGGGGAATGTTAAGTGCTGATCAGTTGGACGATGTGATGAGAGACCTTAAGTCTTTGAAGCATTCGGAAGATGAGAAAAGTGCAAGTGAAAAAAGTGCTGATCCCGATTACGATTGGAATGAAGAGGTGAGTACATAAAGATTGGTAAACACACTACTAGCAATTAAATTAATGAGCTATTTATCAAATATAACAAACTTTTTCCTGCTCTATCAGGTATAAAAGGAATAACTTCATCTCAAAAATAAATAATACGAAAGTTTTCTTAAAAGATTAGTCTAATAAATCAGGTGTTACTTTGTGATTATTGTTTGCCATAGATATTCACAAGATAGAAAATCGTTTGCTGCGCTTCCATGTTTAACGAGCAAACAAAATATTGCAGAAGAGATACTAAAACAAATGTGCCCTATATTTTGAGCAGCAGACTCATAAATCAATTAAGTTATTTAGATGCTAGCTTTTGATCGCTCATTTAAAAATAAACTAAATATACTTTGAATTTTTTAGGTGTTTAATCATATGAACATTCGTACATCTATTAATTAAATAAACATTAAAATTTATGATCTGTTTATATTAATCTTATAGAACATACTAAAGTGTTTTTATTTATTAACGTTCGTATTTTATTTAGCGCAGTTACATAGGTATGCACTTTGTTTGCTAAGTGCTCTATAATTGCACGAATGCGTCTATAAGAAAGATAAAAGAATTACTCATAGCGGTAATATTCTTGCTTTATTACAATCATAATATTTTCAACACAAAACGCAACATAATGCTGTACACAAGGCTTTGCTTTTTTTACACTAGCAACTTTAAATTAGAAAAGTCTGCAATTTCTGATAAACAAGGTAATTTCTTTAGGACTTTCTTTGGGTGGCATAAATTATACATATAAAATTAAAAATCCTTCAGTTGAGATAAAGCCTAAGAAAAAGAGGATAGATTAAAATTATTATAATATGATAATTGAATAAAAGTTATCGTAAGTTGTTTGAGTAGATGTGTTTCTACGCAAATATAAATGTGAAATTTCACACGTCTATATGAGAAGAAACTTCTAATCAAACATTTGAACACCTTCGTGTTCATCTTCATGCTTGCAAAATTTCAATACACACAAACAAAACCAATAACGAACTATTATTAACATTTCGTACTGAAGAACCCGAACTTTATACTTGTCCTGCCTATGTATTAACAAATTACTTGGCTAAAACTTTTAGTATCAATTTATGATTTTTATAAATCACAAATTATAAAAATGAAGTTACAGCTTTTACCTTATTTTGAATTGTATTTAACAATTTCACGCCCGTGTAGCCCTCGATTCCGTAAAAAATCCTAATATTTTATTTAGGTATATAAATAATTAAAATAACAAACATTCCAAAATAAATTTAATTAATTATAAAGTGGAATTTATCAACATTAAAAGGTATTATTTAAATACAGTCCTATAATTATTTTATTAATAAAATAACTATATTCTAGGCAATTGAATAAACCATAAAACTAATGGAACTTTAAATGACCCATTATTAAAAGACCGTGTTTAATATTCTATTACAAGTTTACTAGACTTTAAATTGTATTTTGTCACGACGACGCGACGACGACGACGGTTTAAACACGGTACAGATATCTAAAGTAATTTAAGCTCATACAAACGGACGCGGCTCAATCTCTGCATTCGCTCGGCATGCGGCCAGTCGCGAGTGTCTGTCTGCATGCCGAAATAATTGCTGATTGAGCTTTACGTGAATATGCGGGTTGTTTATAGGTACTTTAAAATTTTACATCTTTTCGTGCGTCTCAGCTTCGCAAGTATTTTTCGGTCGCTAATTTATAAGACCGATTTGTCAAACGTAAATATGGTTTTTTGACACAAAACGTATTTTTGATGAATACTTACTCCCTATTTAATTCACAAAGTATTTTATTTGTTTGCAAAAAAAAAAGTACATTTGTAGTCACAAAACTAAACGGAAGTAAACAAAATGTAGGTAAATGTAATTTAAATGCTGAAGGCGGGGCAGCCCTATCACATGTGAGCGGACCGCGGCGCTATAGGTATTTATTTCAAAGATGCGGCCGAGTTAAATTACTGTAGTTATCTGTACTGTGGTTTAAATATGTTCAATACATATACCTACCTAACATAATGATTCTTGCAAAATTTTCATAAGCGATAATAATGAATAATTTGTTAAGTTCCGAATTGAACGTTGTGTTTGCCACATCTTAGAGTGATATTATGCAAAATAGTTACATTAACTGTGTTTTCATCTTCTTACAATATGTATAAAAAAATATATGTTTTTATAATATACAGGGTCCGCCTATAATACTCAATTATATTTTAATAGCAGATTAAGAATGATTAATTTGTCTGAATTTCAAAAAAAAAAAAACTTTTTTAAATATATTTTTCATAAATTTAAATTTCAAAATTCTTCTCAGTGAGTAAAATTTGATTTTAATCTTCATTTTAAGACTACAAAAAATAATATGGAAATGTTTTTATTACTTGCTGTGTAGTCATAAGTTACAGATTAAACTTCAATTTTGATAACTAAGAAGAATTTAAAATTTTTTATTTATGAAAAAAATCAAAAAAAAAAAACGAAATTCCTACCTACTCATCATTCTTAATCTGCTATTAAAATATAATTGACTATTATGTGGCCACCATATATAATACATTTTTAGAAACACATTTGCGTTTTTTTTTTTCCTTTTCTCAAAGCTTTATCGACGTAAGTGTGCGGGTATGGCAATGGAATGTAGTACATATCTATGAAACACGAGGAATATTTCACACGCTTATTGGATGAATCGTTGGACGTCTAGGATTTGAGAATTTCGTAGAGAATCAAAATATTCGATTTTACTGGAATTAGTTTTGCTGATATAAAATAAACTAAGCTCAAACTTGTTTTAAAATTATGCTTATACAAGAATATAGTCAGTGTTAGTTTGCTTATGTACTTTATATGTATATATTTATTTTTATCATAAAGAAAGGCTTAAATCCATAGTGTTTGAGTCGTCGGCCGATAATATTTCAGCATTTAATACCGTCATGATTATTGTTAATAGATTGACTAGATAGTTATGAAGCATGTTTAAAAGTTTATTGAACTAACTTTTTGTTTTTGGTAGTTTCATTAAACAATGAAATCTAAGAAAATCTTACGTACAACACTAGAGTCACATGTCCAAAATCTTGACTAGAAAATAGCAATAATACACATTGTTTTGAGAATCCGAGTCCGTGGGGTTGCTGGGGTCTTATGAGGTAGCAGAATCGAGGTCCATTATGCGAAAATAGTCGTAAATGAAGGGAAAATCGAAAGAGCACATCCACATGTTGCAAAATATCAGAGTGAATATTTGATTTACGTATTTGACTTTTGAAGTATTGTGGTAGGGATCCCGAACTAAATAAAAACAAAACTCAACAAAATCGAAGTAATGCATTATGTTTGTTATATGCATTTGATAGTATTGATTTCATTTCAAATGTATACTGTATATGTTTACTTTACTGTTTATGAAAAGCTTTATGTTATCTTTAAAATAAGCCACCGGTATAACTTCTTTTGCATTGAATCAGTAACCCCAACGTTGCGCATCTATTGTATGGAGACTCCTCTCGCTTAGTTTCTTGTTAATTGAGATTATTTTAATTTGGAAATATTTTAGTTTTGTTACATTTTTAATAATCATTTACATAAATCATACTAATAATCGTGCATTCAATTCGACCAGTTAATGGAAAATTAAACTTACTGACGGCCTGACTTGGACTTAGGCATTTGTGTAACTGTTTGCGTTTAACTTAATTATTTTCTGGTAAGCATCACAGTCTCGGATTACAAGCAAAAAAAGAAAAGAAAGCTCGTGATCGTGGGTAGCATAGTCAGATTGATAGAAAATCTCTACTTCATAAAACGCTGAATTTAACCAGCTCGAAACCTATAAAATATCATGAATAAAATAAAAAGGCACTATTTGTTGAATTTTATAAATTCACTAAGCGGTCCCCGCAGTAACACCTGCATTACTCCTCGATAAATGGACTATTCCACGCAAAATTATTTTTTCAAATCGAACCAGTAATTCCTGAGATTAGCGCGTTCAACCAAACAAACAAACACTTGAGCTTTATGTATTAGTAATTATAAGTATAGTTTGATATAAATTCATTATTTTTATAGATTTGGAGATTTTTCTTAATATAATTTAAACGACGACCGACTACCGGCTGTCGTAGGGGTAACGTACATTGCCTTCTATGCCAGAGGTCCTGGGTTCGAATCCCGGCGGCGACGGATATTTTGTGTGATAAACACAGATATTAGTTGTCAAGTCATGGATGTTTATATGTTTATTTAAGTTTATTTTATAATAAAAAATATGTATTTATTCAATAATGTATGTTTATATATTTCTTGAGTATATCAGTTATCTAGTATCCATAACACAAGTTCTTTAAGAAACTGAATTTGGGCTAGATAATGTTGCGTGAGTGTCGGAAACATTTATATATTTTTATTTATCTTCGACTATAATTTGAAAAATACGATTTATGTGCTTTTAAAATTCATTAAACTACAATTTTTATGGAATATTTGTATTGTAAAAACGTTGAAATTGACACTAAATTACTGATAAAGTTAATTTTTTAATTTGGTTCATAAATAAATACATAAATGAACTTTCTAAAATTACATATTTTTAATTTCTTTTAAGATAATTTGATTTACAAAAGTAGGTACCTATTTAATAAAGAAATATAAACGTATATTGTATATACATACAAACTAAAACTAGCATCAAGTGTTATAACTATTTAGATAAACTTAGGTTAAGAAAAATGTCCTCTCATCTACTTACATCAATTGTATGATATTGCAATGCCCTTGCAGGGCGTCACTAGAACCACCAATTATTTTAAGATCCTTTCTGTACAGTGATACGCAATAAAGAAATTTGAATTTGAATTTAAATATTTAAATAAGGATTTACTATTTTATAAAACACCTATATAAAAAAAATATGATGTTTATTTGTAAGCCAAAAAGTGTATTAATAGGTAGGTACTTACTGCGTTAACGCACTGATATGTTTCTGCAAGTTATTTATTTACTATTTACATTCTTACAGTACATTTGTTGGTTAAAAAATATCAATGATGCATATAATATTATTCCTTTATCCTGCAAAAGCTCCATGGCACAAATAAATGGTACGATTAATGAAATGGCTTTTAAATTATAGTTAGTGGCTTGACCTACACCACAGCTTGTAATATTGGAGCTTTACGATGCCCTCATAACTGTCAGCAATTGTTAGAAACACATTAATTATATTGTAATAGGGACGGAGAATGGCTGGTAAATTAATTTTTAGATGAGCTAGTTAAATAGGATTTCAAAATATTTATTTTGCTACCATTTGTAAGATTATGTCCTTAGGTTTGATGACGCTTAAATTTGTAAATTAACAAATACATATTGGTGGACGTAGTTTTAGTCCTATTGGCACCAAATAACAATTGAACAATAAAAAAAAGACGTGTGGCACTCGGAGACTGCCGCGGTAAAGCTATTGCATAGCATTTTTTATCAACTTATGCAATTATAATTATTTATTTATTTTATTAATGCAGTAATGTTTGATCTAATATGAAGTTCCACAAGTTCCTAATAGTTGATTGTTTATTAAAGCCCGCATGTAAAGTTATGAAATCAAAGTATCACCTCTGTGCCGGTCGGAGTGGGCGGTGTTAGGTTTTTTTCGTTACGGAATTTCTGGATTCGGTCCCCACGCCCAAGGCCCGCGATAGAAGCTATGCAATAGCTTAAAAAATGTAATCTAACCTTACCCATGGCAACATTTTTGTTGCAACGGACATCAAAGAAGCATATCATGACCACTTTAATGATAGGGTAAACCTATCTGCCTCAGACGCCAGTGGACGCGTGTTCGATTCCCGCACGGAACAAGAAAAAATATTGTTCCGGGTTTTATCTATACAGGGTGACTGGTGACAAATTTTAGATACTGAAGGAGAGGACTCTGAACTTTCATTCTGATCATAATTTTGTAATAATTATCAATTTTTCACCAGAAATCCCTATGAATACATAAAGAGACCTACTACACTTTTCCCGACGCGCTGCCTCAGTCAACACGCACTCAGCAGTGTTCCCCTACACGCACACCACCACCCGCTAAGTTTCTATTTCATTACACTTATGTAAACATGCGTTGCGTAATGAATTCTGTAACTTTCGTTTAAGTTTACTCAGTAAATAATTAATATTTATTTCTTATTTTATTTTATCTCTTCATGTATGTATGATCTCAAACTATCACGTCCTGGAATTTACCCTAGTTCGCTACATGGTATCTCATAACACAAGCTTCGCTTACTTTGAGGCCATGTAGTTGGTGTGATTGTCTGGGGATTTTATATCAGCTGGCTCACCCTCGGTGCCACAGAACCGTCAATATCAGGGTGGACCACCAAGGGCGTCGCCAGCCGATGGCGCAGGGGGGCAAGTTGACTTTACCTACTACAATTCATACTTTTCTCATTCTCTATGAATGAGAAAAGTAGGTATGAATTATAGGTAAAGTCGACAGCACATGAAGCTTTTCATTTGTACTACGAGCCTTACATCTACAGCGATTGTAATAACAGCAGTATCTAAGTACTATATACATATATATTCTGTGACAGTACAGAGTCCAATGTGTAAAGCTACACGAGCACGAGCTCTTGACTCTGCGATAAAAAACTTGTAAATAAGTTATAATAACATTTAGAACTTTTTTAGAATCTCTAGGGGGGGGGGGCGATGCCCTTGTGGACCACTTTTCATACTCGTACAAAATCTGCCGTCAAATGTCGCTGCTACGATAATGTTATATGATAGCTTTTCCCGCTAAAACCAGTGTGCTGTTATCTTCAACTCATCTTTAGGTGAGATGGAAGTAAAACGCGGATTAAGTCAAATGGTGTGAAAACAAAAAACTCAATTTCGATCACGAAAAAAAAAATTAAAAAGTTCTTTACTTGATTCTTTTTAATTAAAAAAGGCGGGAATAGAAAACACCTAGCCCTAAAATTGTTCTTATTTCATAAATTTCAACAAATAAAATGTTTTATTCTTGTAATGCCGGTTTTTTTCTACTTACCTCACAATCGAGATGTAAAGCAGAATAGTTAGCTCGGGTGTAAGCATCAATTGCACCCTCGAACTATAGGCGCACGAGCGCAGCGAGAATATCTCGGGCTGCAATTTGATGCCTTACAGCCCTTGGCTACTAATCTACTATAAAGTAGGGTTGTATGTACCTACTCCTCACGATTCGTTATTTTAAATATTAAACACACGATAAACGAACGACGGAGGCCTTCGAAAGAGTCTGCAGCTTCTTTGTTTTGCACCCGATTTATAAACAAGATATTATTTCGCGCGTGGATTTGGATAACAACCGACCGAAGCGTACCTATATTTCAACTTCAAGAAAACATTGGATAATAAAATTACATTACGAACCAAAACTTACCTATTAACTGTTACTATCAGGGCATATAAAATCTTTAATGAATCGAGCGCACTTGTCGGTCTGTCTGATCCTGATAACCTCTGAACTATGGGGATTTTGCAATAAGATCAGTAATACAAGTGTCGTGGTTTAAACATTATTATGTTTTATTTTAAGTTTTATTATTATGTTCATAAACGGGTTTGTTGTCCTCAATCTCAGTGGCGGATGAGTTTCGGTGACAGACGTATCTCGTGAAATATTGTTTAGCCATTATGTTTTGCACATAGTTACATTATGTAAAGTGGTGCATTTTGTTTCATATAACAACCAGCGTAGTTTTACAGTATTAGTTAAGGCCATCGTCCACTTCCTACTAAACTAAGTTAAAACTAAACTAAGTTAAAACCAGAGTAAATATAAGCATAGTTTGCGGTGGACGCATATGTATGAAAAACTGGTAAAACTATGCGAGCTAAGCTAAACTAAGTTAGTTTAGTTTAGGTGGACGGTCGGCTTTGAATATTAGATTCTTGATATAAGATTTAAAACAAGAAAACAACAAGAAAAAATCAGATAGCTTCTGAATATCTAGAAAAGAAATGACGTGTTTAATGTATGCATTTTATCCATAAATAACTAATGCAAGATTCTATATAAATGTTACTCGGACAATGATATAAATGATGAAATGATATATGGATTGATTTTGAAAATTCTTATGACAGAGGATACTTCATAGTTGGTCCCATATAAATTTCATCGAAATCGGTTGAGCACATCATTGAAAATTTTAAAGTTTTAAAAAATATTTATGAGTTCGCAGTATGTTTACGTGGATGACATCATAACTCATCCAAAGTTTTGACGTGAAGTCGGTTTTTTAATGCTCTGCATTCGTTGATTATTCATTATTTTGATACTTACAAGAAATTATTATGACTACTTTGTAAGTTTATGTTAAGCCGCTTTGTTTGTTTATACAAGTATTAAACGACTTTGTAGTTTGGATACTTACTAAAGTTTATAGTTTACCTATAAATGTATAAATAACGCCTACTCAAGGTCTCCCTACGGATACTGGCTCGTAGATTTAAAAACAAAAAAAGAGTAATTATCTCTTTAGAAAAGGTTCATATTTTTGGATGTTGTGATTTTGAAGCAACAAGAAAGGTTTCTATCTTGTATTTGTATATTATTTATACAGTGTGTCTGCGCATGTAGTAATAAAACTTTAGGGGCAGTTACTACACACTATTTCATCGGCGAAAATACCCCACATATCAGGTCAATTCGGAAAGCCTGCCTATCTGAAGCCATTTTCGTGTTTACTTCAGCAAAATTCACCTCAGTTTGTTAACTCAGTTTGACGACCGGCTGGTGTAGCGGTAACATGCATTGCCTTCTATATGCCAGAGGTCCTGGGTTCGAATCCCGGCGGCGGCGGCAGATATTTGTGTGATGAACACAGATATTAGTCGTCAAGTCATGGATGTTTATATGTTTATTTAAGTTTATTCTAATAAAAAATATGGATTTATTCCATATGTATGTTTACATATTTCTTAAGTATATCAGTTATCTAGCATCCATAACACAAGTTCTTTAAGAAACTTAATTTGGGCTAGATAATGTTGTGTGAGTGTCAGAAATATTTATATTTATTTTATTAAACATCGGCGGCAATTTGTACGAATTGTAGAAATTTATTGTTGGTGTTGTTCAAAAGGCAAAAGAGTGAAGTATATGACATGACAACATAAAAAAAACATTAAAATAATACTTTTGTTGATTGCCGAAGTACTCACTTACATGTACTTTTAACTAATAACTAATCATGAAATACTATCCTTTTAATATACCTTTTTTAAGAAATGTCGAGTCCCAATTTCCTTATTTAGTTCTAACTTATTCGTTTAAATAAGTTCAGATAAAAGAACGAATCGATCGGATCTTACTCATATGTAATTAAATAGATATAATAGAAAGTGAATAATCGTTCGCAAGAAAAATAAATAAATAAAAGAGAGTAAATTATTTCGATACAAGATGCAATTCACAGAAACCGTAATTACTAATTACACTGCTTGCCGCATTCCTTGCAAAAAACCAGCAAAGTGCGAATGCGTAGAGCTCAAAGAGTTCCGTACTCTAAAAAATCTGTGCTCAAACGTGAATGAGACATACGAGTATAATGGCTCTACTTGGGTGTACCTACTTACTCTATAAAGTCCCTCGTGTAACTGCATTATTAGTTTATTTATTTAAAATAAGTTGAAATCTATTCCATGCTGGATTGGGAGCCAAAGCCTGTTCCATGCTGGACTGGGAGCGAAAGAAAAACATAGAATGTATCAGCTTCTTCTCATCGAAGGCATACTGTAAAATTCAGTTAAGGGACAGAGGTTTTATTAACTTAAATACAGCCTATCGCTGTAACGACACCCTGTAACTAAAAAAGTCTCACTCCATCTTTATGATTCCTCCAAACGTGTTAAACGTGACATCAGATGGTTGCTGCTTACCTCAAAAGCCTCTGGTGTTCTGCCTACCCTTTACCTAAGGGTGTTATCACACCAATCTATCGATCGTCGATCGACGGGCTCGATCGATGGCAGAATGGATTAGTAGAAGTCAATCGATAGTTTTTACTCGGCCAATCCGATCAGACGAAGAAGAAATAGGCACAGGCGTGAAGTAATGTATGTATCTCTATGTAACAAGTTAAAAAAATAAGTAGATATGTTGTATGTTTAATTTGATTCTGAACTTTAACTACTAAACAGATTTTGAATTTTAGATTCTTTTTAAATTCAGTTAATAAGTTTTTTTTCTCTTACACACCTTCTAAGTTGAAGTGGGGCAACATAATTATTTCAGAATTTTCCAAAGATATCTTTAGACATAGAGAAAAAAAGAAAAACATAAAATCGAGCTATTTCGTGAAGAATCTTATTAACCTAGATTCAAAATTTTAATATAGAGATATCATATGTGGTGATGACGAACAGCTGCACTGTAACGGTTTTTTTTACGGAATCCTAAAAACTCATTAATCACCAAATGATGTCAACTTGTGTGGTTCCTCATAAATAAAGTTGTCAAAATACGTGAAGTACAGTTTGCACAGATGCAATTAAACTGGAGTCCAGCGGTTTATTGACGACAAATTGGATTCATACAGTTTTGGATACAGGATTTTTTAAATATCATAAAGAATTTTAAGCTTTGTTTAGCCATTTATAAAATTTTTTCAAACTTCACTGAGATTTTGTCATGTGCATAAGCTTTCGTTGATAACATCTATGAAATTATCTTTGGACTAAGTATATTGGTAATGGACGAGTAAATATTTATAAATTTAGCTGTAGGTAATTGCGTCTTCACCTGTGGGAATGTTAAGATAACGATCCTATGTACTTTTTTATGTCATGGCGGCTCTTACCTCACCAGTAAAATTCAAGATCGATGTACACATTTCTTTAGGCGTGAAATTGAAAGAAACCTCATTCATTTCATTCATTCGAGTCATCTTAACAAACTTTGACATTTATAAGGTGCTTGGATCTGAACGCTATGCTATATAAGTAGGTATATTTCTCTGCCGTATGCATTCCATCTATAATTAAGATCTCATTCAGCACTGTGCGAAAATAATATCCTTTTTAGCGAAAATAAAAGCTTTTTCCTCTATTTATGATGACCTTACAAAACAAAACTTCTTTACCGTGAATAAAGTATTCCATCTTTAATTAAGTTCCATTTTTTCCTTCAAAGATAGGAGTAGTGAACAAAATATCCTTTTTTTACTTTTCTGCTGACTCTAGAACAAAGCTCTCTCGTAAGTTTAAGCAGAACTTGCGGCGCACACTTCCGGTGCACCTGCGCAGTAAGCCCACGAAGCTCGAACACGCATAAATTTACTTTAACTGTTTTTCAGTATAAACAAACACACGTTGCTTTAGTATTTTACATTAAACAAAGTCCCCAAGTATTTCAACAATGTAAGTTACTGTTTGAAGTTACGATGTTATTGTTTTTATTTTTGTCTATTTATAAGTAGGTATATTACTTTGATGTTAATATATAGCTTCCATGCTGGATTGGGAGTGAAAGAAAAACATAGAATGTGCCAGCTGCTTCTCTTCCCGGGCATACTGTAAAAGTCAGTAAAGGGACGGAGGTTTTATTGACGTTTTTGTGGGCGATAGGCTGACCCCCTATCACTGCAAGTCTCTCTCCATCATTTTAATACCTCCAAATTTGTCAAACGTGACATCAGATGGTTTTATAGCCTCTGGTGTTCTGCCTACCCCATTAGGGATACATACAGGCGTGACGTTATGTATGTATGTTAATATATATTGTTTGTCCGAAGTTATAGGTTAGTTAATTTTTTTCGATTTTGTGTATCTCCAAAATGCTTTCAAATTTGTTTCAATATTTTTCTCTGTATTTTGCAGGTAAGTTTTTTAACATTTGTCGAATTAATTTTTGGCCCTAGTTCTAAGCAAAGCAAATGCGGTCATAATTACGAGGGTTGCCAAACTTATTGTATTTGATGTGAATTTTACTTTCAAGATTTTAATCAACGCTCTGGATAACCATGAAGGGAAGAATAATGAATTATGGGCTATTTGGTTTAGATTTTGGTCTGTTTTTATCAATTATCTCCCACAAGTAAATATAAAAAAAATAATAGAAAATCATCACCACTTAAACAGTTATCCCAACGTATTTCACTTAATTCAGAGCTACAAGTACAAGACGCATAATCTATATTTAATGCCATGATTTACTTTTAAACAAGGTTGTATTGAAACATTGAATGATATTTCTAGTGGTGGATGATTGTCACGACGACTCAGTTCGGCAGCTTCTTGAACAGAGCAAGAATTATACAGGGTGACTGGTGACAAATTTGCAATACTGAAGGAGAAGGATTCTGTACTCGATTCTGATCATTAATATGTAATAAAAGTAGGTACTTAATTTTTCACCAGAAATCCCTATGAATAAATAAAAAGACCTAACAGCACTTTTCCCGACGCGCTGCCTCAGTCAACACGCACACAACAGTGTACCCGCTACACGCACCCGCTAAGTATTTTTTAATACAGTTGCTCAAAAAGTGGCGTATTGCAGGGACGTTTAGCATTCGGGATGTGGGCTATTACACACTTGTGCTTTTTCTTTACCTTTTCCGCACTCGTGCGTTCTCTTTCCCAAATGTCAAAATAATGTCTATTAAAAAGAAAAAATTAACCACGAAGTTTTTACTAAAAAAAAATCATAGAAGTTTTTACGATTCATGCAAATATTTCTGAAAAGAAGCTACTAATTTTGTTTCAATATCAGATATATTGATTTGATGCAATGAGTTAAAATAGGTTTCATTTCATTTTATCTCATTAAATTCATTTTCATTTCATGTCAATACAAAAAATCTACTAAAGACTTGGCTGTCTGTATGAGCATAGTTCCCTTTGCCTACCCAGAATGGGTAAACAAAACAAAAAAAAATCTCTGTTTATAATCTTTCACGGCTGGCGCCATTTTGTATATTTTATAAAATTGCTTAATTTTTTCGCAACTGTATTAAAAATAGTCGTTCAGTACACGTGCGGAACCGTCATTGCAACTTGTTCCGACTGTCAACCCTCGCCTTCGGCTGCGCCTCGGCTCGGGTAGACATTTGTCGGAACTCTTTGCAATGACAGGCTTTCCGCACTCGTAATGAAATATACTATATTGTATTACGCTAATGTAACCATGCGTCGCGTAATGAATTCTTTAACTTTTGGAGAAGTTTACTCAGTAAATAATTAACATTTACTTTTTAATTAATTTTTTCCCTTCATGTATGATCTTAAACTAACTGTCCTGGAATTTTGAAAGTGATCCACCAGTCACCCTCTATATTTTACGTACCTATTATATTAAGAATTATATAGTATATTAAGTACTTCTACATTTAGAACAGATTACTTTTATGCTGATTGTACTTGAGTTTAATTTTAATCATAAAATATTTCAAGAACTTTTTTTATATTTTTGAATGCAGTGTGGTCGTTGCGCTTCGCAATTATTTGTAATTTTGTGGTCCGAGACAATTACAAAGCTACCGCAAGAATGTGGTCACCACGCGTCGATACGTTATTAAAACAAGCCTAGTTTTTGTTGACATAGGAAATACTTGAGAGATTTGCAGAGTTAATACTTGTGTTTGGAATAAAAAGGTTTACATCTAGTTATCTTTTTTTTTTTTTTTTTAAAAGTGACTTAACCCGCGTTTGACCTCAATCGCACCTGATGGTAAGTGACGATGAGGTCGAAGATGAAAGCACACGGGTTTAGGAAGGAACTGGCTCTTTATAAAATATTGCCGGAACACATTACCGCCGGAGCGGTAACATTTGGCGGCAGACTTTATATAAAGGGTGGTCGCTAGCCAGGCGGACCCAGAAGGGATCCTACCACCAAGCAAAAGCTTTATCTAGCTTTCTCGTCTTATTTTATCTAGTTTGTTGTGATTTTGGGAAGGGATATTGATGACTGTTTAAGTCGGTCGATAGCATAAATATTAACTTATGAATTCATAAGTAAAAATATAAGCCTCTAAATAACAAATTCCATGACTAAACTTTGTCGAAGTGAACTTGCCGATAAAGGTAGGTCGATAAACAGTAAAACTCAAGGACGTCTTCCGTGCTTTGGAGGGTTAAGTTAAGGGTGTTACCTCACAAATAGATCGAGGGGGCGTCGATCAATGGAAGAATGGATTAGTCGACTTCGATCGATAGTTTTTACTAGACCAATCCGATCACAAAAAAAGATCCATTGGTCTGGTAGCATCCTTAGTACTCAATATATAGTAGTATTCTGTATACCTGTATAAGTGGTCGTCAGGGTTTGACAGAAGCCTAATCGGTGCCCTGAAAATTCTGACATCCACCACCCAACATTGTGTTTGTTTTTTTTCATGTCATGATCAATTTGTACTGTATGTAGCTATTTGTATTAATTCGTATAATCCTGACTGAAAAAGAGTGCCAAGAGTTTTTTTTGCCGGCTTTTTTTGTCTCTTGGTCTACTGTAATATCCTATTCAATAACAACACCTCCTTAAGGTGAAGTACAAAATTGTCACGCCATTATGGGGGCATTCGATGAATAAAAAAAAATAATTTAATTTAATTTTCATTTCAACACTGGGTCAGCTTGGTTATTTACATCCTAAAACCTTGTCGGCACCTATTAACTTATACTTCAGTTTATAGTACCTACAGGTACAGTAAAATAAAATAAACCAGTTTGTTTAGAAATCAAAATTTGGCTGAAGAGTGATTTCTTACTGACAACCAGACATTTTAGGGGTATTCATAGTTTTACATTGAGCTCACCGCAAAGAGTTGTTATGATGATGATGATAACTGATATCGTGCAAACTATAAAAGTGTGTACATAAATCCTTATATTTGTTTACGTTTGGGAGAGGTTTATTGCAAATATTTATGAGATTTTAATTAGCGTAGTAGATTTGTTTATGAAAAGAAGCAATTTGAAACTACTTATTTTCTTTAGATTTTTATGCTGACCCATGTGGTGCAGCTCTATAAGTCGTTCGAAGTTTTGATTAACCTTAAAGATTGCTTTTTAAACGAACGGCACATTTCATGAAAGATTCATAGAGCTGGCGTTTGTTTCATAATAAACCCATATCCCGCTTTCCCAATGCATTAGGTAAATATCTTTCCTAGAATGAAAATGATCAAAGTAACGAATTTTTAAACACATAAATCTGATCAACTAAAAAGGTACTTACAATGCTTGCATGCACGTGGCTTTATGAATTCGACGATCTGTTTCTTCAGTTAATTCAGAGTAGAACAAATGGGTATAAAGACGAACACAACCTCAACTTCTGCAAGAATAAATCATACAACCTACCTCTTCCTCAAAGATCCACTAGAGTGTTCCTGAAGGAACACACGTCAGCTTCTCCTAAGTTGCAGATGTTTATGAACACTGTTAATTTAAAAAACAATGCAATGGTTATTTCCATGCTTATTAACAGTTCCACTCAGTTCAGGGAAATATTATCAATTGTACTTACCTACACATACCTACTTTTACAATCACTACAAAAATTTCTCCAAAGCAGACAGTAGTAACTGTATCATTTCAAATCAGATTAGAAAATCATTAGAAAACCATATCAAAATCTTATATACAGTATTAAGTATTTGATCAAACAATCTACACAGCTGGACAACCAGTACTATAATGTCAAAAGATATTCGCACACTTTCCTAAAGATATAAATCTCTAAGATAACCTCTGTGGACAGTTCACACTGGAACATGGCAACATTTCTCACACTCCTTGTGACCCGAATACAACTGCGCATACGCTTGCTCCACAACTAATGCACTGCTATTGAATTTCTGACAGCTCGGCACAGTTTTTATCCGAAATCGAATTTCTAGGAATATTGGACACAGAAGCTTTGGTTCGGTTACAAATATAGATTTTGAGAAAACATTTATGTTCTTATTGAATTTGTGAAAATAGAAAAGTAAGTACCTACTTTGCATTTATATCTTCTAACCAGTTTGTCTGAAAAATAATTCGTAAGCTGTGTGTCAAAACTTTATGAACAAAATAATCGATTTATAAAATTAGTACATACATATCTAACTTCACGCCTGTATCCCTTATGGGGTAGGCAGGACACCAGAGGCTATAATGCAACCATCTGATGTCACGTTTGACGTTGGAGGTATAATGATGGAGAGAGGATATTGCAGTGACAGGAGGTCAGCCAATCTCCAGCAAAAAACTCCTATAAAATTTCTGTCCCTTAACTGACTTTTACAGTATGCCCGGGAAGAGAAGCAGCTGGCACATTCTATGTTTTTCTTTCGCTCCCAGTCCAGTATGGAAGAAATTATTACTTTTATGTATTGGACTTCAGCTGATTAAAGAATTGAAGCATTCGGTTTTTAGTTTTTATTTAATGTCATGAAGCTAGACTTTGCTATGTTAACAATCGAAAAGTTACTAACATACGTTACAAAAAGTCTAACTTTTGACTTGACTTCCAAAAGGACTCCTTCTCAATTCGTTAAAAAAATAAAAACAAATAAAAACTGATTTATTTATTTATTATAATAAGTGATCCGAGCTTTCAGAAATTCAATCGCAGTGCATTAGTTGTGGAGCAAGCGTATGCGCAATTGTATTCGTTTTTTGTATGTTTGTGACCACCATGATTATTATTTTGATTGATTCGAGTTTTATTTCATAATAGTATATTTCAACACACTTGCTCGTAAAGTGAGCGTTATTCTATTGAATTTAGAACTATAAACTAGGCTATAAGTCACGCGTGCATAATATATTATACCCTAGTGCATAATATAATGAATCCTACAAAGTTGAATTGTACCTTTGTGCAAATTACATGCGAGTAAACAGAGCATATTTTATTGGTCCGGGTTATACATTAAATATTTTCGGAAACAACAAAGAGGTTTTATACCACTTCAAATCCATATATATTCTTAAATGTTTGCGCCTTATATTAGTAAAACAAATTTGTATATCAAACAAATTATTCACAATTTACAATTATTTGTTATAAAATATTTGCATTTACCACTCCAAATTAAACATTTTCACCTCAAATAGGCTGTATATGCTATACAGACATTGACACATTTGGCGGAAAAAAAAACATACGCGCATGCGCGAGGTTCGGCGCCATTTTTCAATCACAATTCATAGCTTTGTTATCAAATGTGTTTGTTATTTTATGACCACGTATGTCTGTCTTTTACTCACAAGTGTGTTGAAAAACGTCGACGACGTAACATTCGACGTAACGTCGACATTTTTAAGTGAAAATGTTTAATTTGGAGTGGTAAATGCAAATAATTGTAATTGTTATAATAATTGTAAATTGTGAATAATTTGTTTGATATATAAATTTGTTTTACTAATATAAGGCGCAAACATTTAAGAATATATATGGATTTGAAGTGGTATAAAACCTCTTTGTTGTTTCTGAAAATATTTAATGTATAACCCGGACCAATAAAATATGCTCTGTTTACTCGCATGTAATTTGCACAAAGGTACAATTCAACTTTGTAGGATTCATTATATTATGCACTAGGGTATAATATATTATGCACGCGTGACTTATAGCCTAGTTTATAGTTCTAAATTCAATAGAATAACGCTCACTTTACGAGCAAGTGTGTTGAAAAAGATATTTCAGAGAAAAAATATAAAAACAACAATAAAAATATACGTAGATGAAAATAGAGGTTAAGTCGGTATTTTATGCTTTGCATTCGATGATTACACAGGGTGACTGGTGGGTCACTTTTGAAATTCGAGGACATGAGGACATAAACAAATAAACATTAATTATTTATTTAACTTAACTGAAAGTTAAAGAATTGATTGCGGAACGCAAGGTTACACTAGCATTGGCAGCGATCCGCGTGCCAGTTCAAGTGCGACGATTGACTCAGGTGTAAGTAAAGTAAATAGTAACAAAGTTTTATTTATTTATCGGGGATTCTAGTGAAAAGTTAAGCACCTACTTTTAATACATAATTATGACCAGAATCGAGTACAGAGTGCTCTCCATCAGTATCTAAAATTTGTCACCAGTCACCATGTATAAGTGATTACCATTTGGAATGTATGTGAGCGTCAAAATGAAGGGACCAAGTCTCGTATGGCTGTTCTAAATATTAGGTCCTTACATATGAAATTGGTGTTTTGTCGTACTGGCCACTTTAATCTTAAATAAAAGTTTTTATATACTCTTTGGTATAGAATTCCAAATACAAATTTATACAGCTATTTACTCATCAATTTGTGTCTCGAAAACCGTATTTCTTTTGATTTTTTTTTCTTTTGGTTTTTTCTCTGCGTCATTGAGTTTACAAAATGGTAAATTAAAATTACGCGTTATTTATGAATATGAGTTCCGCCGTGACACCAGTGCTGCAGAATTATTTATGTGTATGGCAGTGGTGTCGCTAGAGAAAGCACAGTGCGTTTTTGGTTCCAACGTTTTTGTTCTGGAAATTTCAACCTACATAACAATCCCCGAAGACGGCCGGAGACCAAAGTCGACAATGAAGAATTGAAGGCTATTGTGGAATCGGATCCATCGAAAACTACGTCCGAGTTAGCAGCAGGCTGCGGTGTTAGTGATAAAACTGTTTTTAACCACTTGAAACAAATTGGGAAGATAAGAAAGCTCGAAAGGTGGGTAAAGGTGAACCGGCACAATAATGAACGGATTTTAAATCGAATAATTACCTGTGATGATAAGTGGATACTCTAAGACAGTAGGAAGCGCAGATTGCAATGGCTGAACCCCGGTGAACCATCCAAATTCTGCCCCAAGAGAAAATTAACTAGAAAGTTAAAGTTATTGGTCAGCGTTTGGTGGACTAGTGCCGGTGTGGAGCACTACAGCTTCCTTAAATCTGGCCAGACAATTACTGCAGATATCTACTGTTGTCAGCTCCAAATAATGATGGATAAACTAGCCGCCAAACAACTGAGTCTGGTGAATCGCACAAGGCCACTGCTGCTTCAGGACAACGCAAGACCACGCACTGCAGAACAGACTGCTACCAAATTAAAGGATCTTCAATTGGAATGTTTAAGACATCCACCGTACTCCCCGGAAATGGTCCAACAGACTACCAATTTTTTTAGAAATTTGAATAACTTTTTGCAGGGGAAAAAATTCAACTCCAATGAGGCAGTCCAAACCGCCTTCAAAGATTTTATTGATTCCCGTCCTAATGTTTTTTTTAGAAAAGGCATAAATGAACTACCTATGACATAGCAGAAGTGCATAGATAGCAATGGATCATACTTTGATTAAATAAATATATTATATTAAAAAATAAACGACTTTTATTCCTCCCATACAAAACGCCAATTTCATATGTAAGGACCTAAGCTTATCCAGGGGTAGTTGTTGTAAGCCGACCCCGCGCGGGTAAATAAAGCCACTATTCTTATTAACAGGACACGACTAAACCCTACTCTGGTTAGGTTAGTTTTTATTTTAATTTTTTTTTAAATAAAACCAATCACAATTTTATCATTTTCAAAGAAAACAACTAGATGTTGAAAGAAAACAAAGGTCTCTTTTCAAAGAGATTTTTTTTGAAGTTACTCTTATATGATTTTTTCGTTCACTCATAAATAACCATCAAAACATAGAGAGCGGTTAACTCATTTAATGGTATAGTTTCTCTGCAAACACTAAAGTTCAGGTTCGAAAAAAGTTCACTAAAGATCAAAAACTTACTCATGACCACGACTACTTTAGCGATGGGGTAACACTGTCTGCCTCAGACGCCCGTGGTCGCAGGTTCGATTCCCGCAAGGAACAAGAAAAAAAAATGTTCCGGGTCTGGAAGTTTATCTATTTATGTACAATATGAATTATAGGTACCCTAGTTCGCTCGCTACATGCTACAAAGAGAACTCTCAGCCTCTCAAAAAACGGAATCTTATATTGAAATAATGTAACGGCTCCGCAAGTAATTCGAAGATCTGAGGTGCAAATAAAAAGAGAAGATCTGAGGAAAGCAAGATTTCGCATGTGTAAGCGGAAACGAATGGGTTAATTCTAAATTCTTTTTTTTTGTATTTTGGCCCGTAAAACTAAACTTTAGCATAATATTTTTTGAAGGTAGAAAATAGGTATTAAATATTTATCGTTCGAAGATCTAAAATAAACCGTCCATCTGCGTGTGGTATAAAAAAAAACGTCAATTTGGAGTCACCACCTTACAGCTTCAGTATGTTTGAAACGATATATATTTCAGACAGCCAACATTAATATTTTTAAGGTAAAATTAAGGTATTAAAACACTAAATAGGTAGAGTATTCCAGAGAGTGGTCTATCACTATGGTCCCTCCATCTTGACCTCATAATGGAGGGACAATCTTTTTTGTTAAAATATAATGTATTTTTTTAGGTAGGTAGCTATAATTATAGCAAAGGTGGGAAATGGTAGATTAATGGTATTAATCTTTTATATATGCAGAACAGCCATACGAGACTTGGTCCCTTTATTTTGACACTCACGAATGTATTCTATATTATCTTATCCAACTACATTCTCATAAAAGGACTGTAGCGAACATCTAGTCACCCTGTATATTATAACCTAATTGCCAATAAGTTAACAATTATACATATTTATGAAGCAGCAAGGAATTTCTAAAGATTCAAAATAATCGATAAAATCCGGGTAAAGTAACAGTAGCTACTCTATTCAATTAACTTCATTTATTTATAATCAATGAATTTTTGACAATCTACCTGTAGTCAGGTCGTTATTTTCTCACAATCAGACTGTTTTCACATGCACAATAAAACTGCAGGTAATCAAAGAACGTACCTACCTACCAGAGGAAACATACCAAAGTCCGTAAAATTTATTACCTACTCAAGTTGCTCTCTAGGTGATACTTGAAACCAGCTTAAGATGGAAAACTCTCGTAAAAGCTCACTTCGGACACGGATATCGTTAGATATATGATATAAGACACTTTCCAACAAACTTAATTATCATGGGAAGATTGTAAAAATTACATTTCTTGACTAATAAATCTTTGATTGGCACGAAGTCATCTTTTATTGGAAAAGCCGCATTTCCCGCGTTTATGTCGAAGTAATTTATTAGCAGCTTCTTGCTAAAACTAGATCTTGCTAGAAGACTTGCAGTTATGTTAACTTTTTTTGTATATAAGATTTTTACTTTCACTCAGCTTACTTTCATGGCAACTTAAAATAGACGTGCAGTCTATTTTAAGTTGCCATGAAAGACTGCACGTATAGACTGCACGTCTATTTTAAGTTGCCATTCAATTATTTTTGCATAAGATCCCATGATGTGATTGGATGTTTCCAATCCTTCCTTCATTTTAATGTAATGAAACGTTAAAATGTAAAGAGAAATAATAAGTCCAGCCACAGAATATATTTTTTTGGCCACGTGATCAAGCTTCTATTTTCATAACTTAGCCACGAGACAATAACTGTTGCGAAAAATGTGTCTTGAAGCAATTTATACTATAATTATAACATAATAATTTATACTTAGTTTATTATTTACATTATTATATTAACATTATTAACATTGCGATGAAAAATATTTTGCGACAAGAAGGGCTCCCGTTCCGGTAGACGTAGTCGGCACGGTTAGGTGCGACGACGAGCGCAGCGAGGAGGAGCTGTTAGGTTGCATATAGTTATACACGTGCGCGAGCCGAGCGAGCGAAGCGAGCGGTGCCGCGGCAGCGGCCGGCGAAGCGCCATAAACCCAAGAGCATTTTTAAATAACCCCGACGCCCCGAACCGGCGACGTTGTTTGTGGCACGGATTGTGGCTGACATAGTAATTTAGAAGGCAACTTAGATTTTTAGAGAGGAATAATGCTATTTAAAAGAAGTCTGTTTAATTAGCACCCAAATGTAAAGAGACTCTGATAGGTTTTCTAAAACCGAAGTATTCAAACAAAGATTTCTAAAACCGAAGACACGCACTTGTTAATTACGTAAAGAAAACACTTAGTTATTAAATTTACATAGGTTAGCTTCAATTTCTTATTGTGAAAGAAATAAGTTTACGAAACAGCTCAAAAACGTACATCCAAGAACTGATTTCAAAATCAAAATTTTCAGGAGCTTCAAGACTTCGCCGAAGGGGACTATGCCATGGATGAATGGGAGACAGAAGATGAGTCAGACACTGGTAACACTCACAAGACCCTGACAGATGCTGTCACACCAGCTCCGATCATCAGGGAAACCAGGAAAAACATGATTTCTGCTGCTAGTCATATCGAGGCAACTAACGAGCGGCCAAGGATACTGGATGATTGTATGTAAATATTGAGTTTTTCGTATTAGAAGAAATTAATATTAGTCCTAGATTAATCACTATGTAGGTCTGAAGTGCCCACACGCCTCACATTGAACTACAGCGAAACCTAGTTCTTCTGAATTCTCCTACTGCAAGCTTTATAGATATTCAATGGTATATCTAGTATCCATATCACAAGTTCACCAATCACAAGTTCTATAAGTGACTTACTTTAGCTGCAGCTTTGTACTACCTGTGGTAGGTACCACGCTTGGTGTTTAATATAAGTCGTCTAATTAAGATGCGTCTAATTTTAAGTCTATTTTATTCTAGCTGGTCCAACTAACTAAAATAAAAATAAAATCCCCTGACAATCACAGCAACTACATGACCTCGCAATAAGCAAAGCTTGTGTTGTGAGACCATGTAGCGAACTAAAGGGAACCTAGAAAAGAAAATAGGTACATATACATATAGCACATATAAACTTGCTATTATTCGTGCGGGAATAGAACCCGCAACTACTGGCGTCTGAGGCAGATAGGTTTACCCCATCGCCTCAATGGCAGTATAATGCTGTGTATTAATCGAACTTCACATTAAATTCTAGCTGGTCTGACTGCAGTGGAGCGGAAGCAGCTGCAACGTGCGGCGCTTCAAAACATGGGCATGGTGGTGCGCGCCGGGAAGTGCCTGACGCCGCAGCCGCGCTGGCTCACCGTGCGGCAGCTGGCTCCGGCGGCTGATATCGTGTAAGTAGATAATAAATTATCCAAACTGACATACTATGTGGCCTCAAAGTAAGTAAGCTCTTGTTATGAAGACAGCGGATACAGCGGAACTAGGATATCCAAGTTCTCAGACTCGAGCCAGTGTAGAAAAGTTAATTTCCTAAACGGGTCCGGCTGAGACTCTCATGCTGCAGCCGAAAAAACTACAGCATACTTGCCAGTTATATATGCACCTACGTGCGGAACTTTCTATGATCGTGCAGCGGCCATCTAAGGTGATCTAGGTCAGTAATGTTGCCTATTATACAGGAGGTGTAGAGTGCTATTCCTGGTACCTGGTTGTAACATAATTTAGTCTCATATCATGATGTCTGTATGTTCATTTAAATCTTTTTTTAATAATTGTGAGCATAATATTATTCTACCGGTTTCGTTTTAGAAGCTCTTCCTAAGTACCTACCTACACCACACCGTCGGGATTTTTGTTGTAACTTTTGTTTATTTATTGTTTAAATGCTAGTATCTAACTTATTTGTAGGTAATTCGAGTATAACTCATTTCACTTTGAACTCGTATAGACAAAACTATTGACACACTGACTCGCTTGTTATCAATTATGAATTATTATAAACAATAAACGAATCAAAGACCTTGATGCAATTATGACGAGTCAATACAAAATTAAGGAAAAGACGCAATGAGCAATGGCCTCGAAGGTCCAAAACATTTGAGTGATGATGGAATCGAATTACTTAGATTTATAATGTAAGCATTTTATTATTTAATATAATGACGATCCTCTTGAGTAGACTACGATTTGCAAGATTTAGAAAAATCTAATTTTACACTACAAGAGTGAGATCTGCTCCGATAAACAAAACTCCAATCGCTTTTACTTGTTTTGAAGTTACGATTATGTGCAGCAAGGACGACAGACTATCTGTGACGCACTTTTAGTATCTGGATACTAAAACTATATGCAATTGTTATCAAATAATAGGTACATGTATTCTCTACATTACGTGAACTTCCTTACAGTTGTGATCACTGAATATTCGAAAATGTAGGCCGGATCACATGGCCCTGTGAAAAAATCATGACATTATGTGCGCCGCAGACTCGAACACAGATACAACTAGTCCAAATAAATGAAACACACTTATCATCAATTCTAAGCGCCTTCTTCTGAAGAAAACACCATACTGTTACCTAAATTTCTCACTTTGCTTTGCAAAATTACAGGTACATGCCTCCGTGCGTGCTACTACACCGCTGCGCCCCTGACTCCGGCTGCTGTGACAGTGAAACCGATATGTGCGCCCCTGTCGACGGACGATTCGTCTCCATTCCGTTTTATGTAAGTACGCACTCACATTTTCCCATTGTAGTTGTGTCGCTTACGCAGGCTATAAACCCGATTTTACCTATTTTTTTTACCTTGGGGTTGTCTGGTGGAGATCGCTCTGAAGCGATAAAGCCGCCCATTGTACCTAAAAAGCAAAAGGTACCAGGTCGTTTTTCCTGCTTTCATGGAGATGCATTAGGCAGGCTTATTAGGATCGGTTGGGGGTTTGTCCTTCACTCATTCTTCATAAGAGCAAGCGCTTACCTACATCACACTTGTTAAGGTAACGTAATGCAAACCTGGTTTTTGAAGAGAGGAGAGTTGTTCTTTTCTGAATTCTTTTCTTTTAGTCAATGAGAATTAACACAATCTTTTTCTTAGTGTGGTGGTATAGTATATTTCATTACGAGTGCGGAAAGCCTGTCATTGCAAAGAGTTCCGACAAATGTCTACACGAGCCGAGGCGCAGCCGAAGGCGAGGGTTGACAGTCGGAACGAGTTGCAATGACGGTTCCGCACGTGTACTGAACGACTATTTTTAATACAGTTGCGAAAAAATTAAGCAATTTTATAAAATATACAAAATGGCGCCAGCCGTGAAAGATTATAAACAGAGATTTTTTTTGTTTGTTTACCCATTCTGGGTAGGCAAAGGGAACTATGCCCATACAGCCAAGTCGATTTTTTGTATTGACATCAAAATAAAAATGAATTTAATGAGATAAAATGAAATCAAACCTAACCTAACTCATTGCATCAAATCATTATATCTGATATTGAAACAAATTAGTAGCTTCTTTTCAGAAATATTTGCATGAATCGTGAAAACTTCTATGATTTTTTTTTTAGTAAAAACTTCGTGGTTGATTTTTTCTTTTTAATAGACATTATTTTGACATTTGGGAAAGAGAACGCACGAGTGCGGAAAAGGTAAAGAAAAATCACGCGTGTGTAATAGCCCACATCCCGAACGCTAAACGTCCCTGCAATACGCCACTTTTTGAGCAACTGTATTAAAAAATACTTTCATGGACATTTTTATATTTAATACGGATAGATATACATATATTTACTTATTAATTATTACAATACAAAAAAAATTTAAACTGTAATATTTGAACGGCACTAGTGTGCGAGCGAGAGAATATGATAAGCGCCGCCATTTTCAATTCCTTTCTTTAATGAACCATGTTATATATGGATTTTTTGTTTATGCATAAGTATATACGATATGCTCATTTGACAGATAATTTGTGATGAATGAAAGTTATAAGTATTTATAAATATTTTTAATTTACAGCTCAACAGAGGCGACGGAAACTTCACGGTGTCTCGAATGCTGTTCTACAACCACACTCGCTGCAGTTGCGTCTCAAAAACCACACTTCTGGCCAATGAGCACCCGCGACCGCAGCGACACCACCTGGCCGATAGACAAGCGACCAAAGTAGAAGTGAAGGAAACTTGGAAAGTGCCTACGGAAGAGCCAAGGTTAGAAAGAGACGAAGAACCAACGGTGGCCACGCAAATGCGCAGGTTTGCTTCTTTTCTAACTTTGCAAGTTCCTGCTCTTGAAACGTGTGTCAATGGTTGTAACTGCTCGGTAGTTTTTGAAAAAAAAAACTTTGTTTTTATACTACGCTTAGCTTTGATTTTAGACGAAGTGAGTGAAAGATTGTTGCTGGTGAGGCCGAAGCGTAACGTACGCGTGAAAATAATAAAGACACATCTACTGCAAGGCAGTTACTGTTAATAAGGGAAATAAATACTTCTAGGGGAGTATTTCTATAATGATGGTGTTTCCAGATCCTCGGCATTTGATATGCCTTTATTGAGCGGGCACAATGTAAACTTTCCTGCCTTTAAATATATTTGACATAAACATTATGCAGGGTTAATTTTAATTAGCGCATCACCTCTTGTTAGCAGCCTCTCCACATCAATTTCAACAACATTTGTTCTACAACTATTTACAAAACTTGATAAATATCACAAAAAGAAAAAAAAGAAAAGCGTTTTCTCCTTACTCTGAATTTTCTAAAAAGTGCCTATTATTATTATGAAGCGATATTTTACTACGCAAGGTGCGTGGTATACCTACCGGACCTACGCTCAGATTAAATAGAGCTACGCCACTAAACCGAAGCTATAAATATTTTTGTATGGGAAAACAAACATATAAAAAAACTATTAATTTTAATAAGTTCTAGAACAAAATATGTTGTTGGGATTGATGTGTTGAGGCCGCCTGCAAGAGGTGATGCGGTAATTAAAATTAACCCTGTAGGTAGATCATGCCGAATAAAAATGTCCATTATGTTACGAAAATTGTAAAACCACCTATTTCTTAAGAAGTTAATCGGCTTCCAAATTCCTAACTTACCCGTTTCAAAAATTAATTCCATGTATTTGTTTAATAAACTCACTAGCTGTTGCGCGCGGTTTTACCCGCGCAATTTCCATTCCCGCGGGATTTTCGGGATAAAAAGTAGCCTATACGGATTCGGAAGAATCCCTCTAAGTAATGGTAAAAGAAATTTTGAAATCGGTCCAGTAGCTTTTGAGCCTATTCAATACAAACATACAAAGGTTTCCTCTTTATAATATTAGTATAGATACATAAAGCATATCGACTAGATCATCGTTTACTAAGTATTTATTATTTTCTTTCAGATGCACATGTCCAACTTTATTCCTCGCAAGAATGACCGATAACACCTGCAGTTGTGTCTGTGACTGGAAAGAGTACAGTCTGAAGAGAGAATGCCTATCGCTGTTCCAAGGCCGGGAGCACTTCGGCCTAAAAGACCGAGTCTGTGTGGCAAACGGCGACTGCACGGTGCCGAGCTGCAAGTTCGGACTCTACGATCGAAATAAGGGGACGTGTCCGTCGAGGAAATATAGAAGAATACGGTATCACTCGAGAGGTGGATTGGCTTAGAAGAAGCCTTGCTTGTGTGGTTGTTGCACAAACTTCTGAGTGACTGTGTTGTTTCAATGCACTTGTGGGTGATTTTTCTATGCCTAGTGCAATGTGAGTTTTTAATAGTGCAGCTTACGAAACGTGCGTTAAGACTTTTCTGATGCATGGTTGATGAGAATCTATTTTAATGAGAAGTCAAAGCCTTACTTTACAGCGTCTTTCATTTCTACATAACTAAATTAGTTTACCATTTGGAACAAAGGGATGACAATTATTCTATTTAATAAATATGGCGCTGATATTCGAGGGGATTACTGGAAATCTAATCTAATTGTCTTTGTTTGAAAATACTTCAGGCTGATGATGATGATGAAAATACATATTTGCAATATTTGCCCTTACATTCTATTTCACGTTCCTATTTATTAAATTTTACGAAATGTGCCATAATAATTCAATATACCTCTGATGGTTTTTGTGACATTTATAAGCTATACTTTTTGTATTTTAAGTACAATGAAATAGTATTTTGTAATTTATTTATTAGGTGTATTTGACGAACTTCAAATTATTATTATCATAAACATACTCCTTAAATTGACTACCACATAATTATAAGCACATTTTTGGCTAACATACCTTCCTACTAATGATTGATATAAAAATTGTTTAAGATTTTTGTAAATACACGTATTTATCTGTACTGTTGTATTTTATTTCCTTTCATTTAACACTAGCCACCGCGCGCGGTTTTACCCGCGTAACTTTTTATCCCGTGGGAATTTCGGGATAAAATATAGCCTATAGGTAACCTTCCTCAAGAGTCGGGCTATCAAATGCAAAGAGAATTTTTCAAATCCCACTTGTAGTTTCTGAGATTAGCGCGTTAAAACAAACAAACAAAAAAACAAACTCTTCAGCTTTATATATTAGTATGATAACATTAAGTAGGATATATTATACAGTGTGTTAGGGATCGGATTTCCGATACTTCACTCACGTGTAGTACGTTAGATTTTATCGACAAAATACTCCGCAACTCTCACCCCTTCGAATGGCAGCCATTTCAAAATTTAATATCTCGTATCTCTACGTGTTCACTGAAACTTATTGTCTTCACATTTACATTTCGCCCCGATACACAAAAGTGGTCTTTTTTAAAAGATTATGATATTTGCTAGCATTTAAAGTAATTTTTGTTAGGAAGTAATGCAACTATGTGATGAACTCGTAGAAATACGATATATTAAATTTCAAAATGGCTGTCATGATGCGACCCGCCTTTGTATAGTATTTTGTCGATAAAATTTAATGTACTATACGTGGGTGAAGTATCGGAAATCCGATCCCTAAATCCAATGAAAGTAAATCCTCGTTAATTTTTAAACTAAAAGGCACAATAACTTTTCTTCTCATATCCGTTTATTTAACCGACCCATTAAACCGATGTTTATTTAAAGTTCTATTATGTAGAGATGGTTTTGGAACACTAAAGCTCACATTGCGAGAGCTTACTTAAGTCTTTATTATCACACAAACATATGTATATATGGAGGCACGACAATTTTCCCTTTGTTCCCATTGAGTCACACCATTTTGTGTAACACTGTTACTCATTGGTAAAAAAGTACAGGTTAGTAACACTGTTACCTACTCAATGCCACATGTTTTTCTCTCTTCGAGTGACAGGTGTAACTCAAATAAACGCTGTGTTCCTTTAAGTAACACCTTTTGTAAAATCTCGAACTACGGTAAATCCCTAGATTAACCGACATGAATTGGTAAATATAAATATTTCTGAAGATGGGACGATTTTTTTCTAGCTTTTACCATTTGAATCTCTCCAGGCTCACTTCGCTCGCTCGGCTCGCGTATTTGTGGTCTATAAGCTACGCTCGTCGTCACACCTAACCACACCGACTACGTCTTAGGATTTATCATAGTTCGAGATTTTACAAAAGAAGGTGTTACTAAACGGAAACACAGCGATTCTTTGAATTAATAATCGTTACTAAAAAATGTTACTTATCGATGTTTTTTTTAACAATGGTTACACAAAATGGTCTGACTAAATTTTCTATATAGATATCTGTCCAAAAATCTATAATTTGGTATAGATGTAATCTTGTCAGCTTTCACAATATACACGATTAGTATGAAATGAAACCAAAATAAACCATAAAACTAAATTTATTCTAAGAAGCTAAAGTGCACAGTAGGGCTGTTCCCCTCTTGACCCAGAAGTCAGAGTTTTCCTTCCCCGAGTGAAGGTCCACGGCGACAACGAACGCACCCTTACGCAGAGGGTTGTAGTAGCAAGGGCAGATGTAGCGATCTGTGGAGATTATTAATATTGAATATCTTTGGTCATACATATTTGAATTAACAAGGGGTCTCATTTTTCATGTAAAAAATCTATAATTACTTTTGTTATTGTTAAATATATTCATAACACAAATTCTTCTCAAGAAACACGACATATTTTAATACTAAATTAATATATTTCTCAGACTTCTAACAATACCAAGACCTACGTATGTTTTGTTTAAACGGACGCAAGCAGCTCGTTCAATAATAATAAGTATATAGATATGAAATATACATAGAGCTATAGTACTCACGTCGTAGTCTCTTCCCGGTGGCCCGCACCGGCTTGAAGTGTATCGGCGTCATGGGGAACACGAGCTGCATCGGCAGCGGCTCTTGAAGCTGAGCCTCTTTCTTATACCAGCTAGCGCCCTCTAGGTATAAACCGCTGCGGATTCAAAGTTACTTTGTAAGAATGACGGCATACATGGTAAGTGATATGAATAAAAATGTAGCAATATACCTAAAAATCTTTCTCTCGCACTCGGCTGTGTGACGGAACTTTTGCGGTGTCAGTTATTTTGTTCGCTTTTTGTGTAGTTTTTTTTTAACGAGCATGTCTTTTAACGGTCCTTATTCCTCCACGTTAGACCTCAATCACACCTGATGATAAGTGAAGATGACGTCAGACATTGGTTTAGGAAGGTCTGGACTCTTTCTAAAATATTGCCGCAACATATCAACTATGGTGTGATAATATTAAGGTGGAAGATTTATAAGAAGGTTGGTGCCAGGGGAAGAAAAAAATGCTTAGATTGCTACTAAAGCAATTCGGTATTTATCTTAGCACATACGCCTATTTCACCGTCAAATCATGGATGCCTGTATCTCTGAAGAACACTCAATAATAATTATTATTGACGACCACTTTGGCGATGGGGTAAACCTGTCTGCCTCAGACGCTTGCAGGTTCGATTCTTGCACAGAACAAGAAAAAATAATGTCCCGTGTCTGGGTTTTATTTATTTATGTAAGCATTTATATTCTAGGTTCCCCCCTTGTTCGCTACATGGTATCCCATAACACAAGCTATGCTTACTTTGGGGCCATGTAGTTGGTGTGATTGTCTGGGGATTTTATTTATTATTTATTGAAGTGTTTTTATCATATTTACCAGTGAATATGTATGTTAATATATTTTTATCAAGTTTATTGTTTAAGTTAAGATACTTAATTTGAGGTAGATGGGAATGTGGTGTAAATGCTAGATATATTAAAATTGAATGACAACGTACCGTATGTAGACGCCGCCGTCTCTTGGGCCGCGGACGAAGGCGGACTCATCGAGCGGCAACACGGTGAACTCCCAGCAGAGCGTGTCGATGGGCCAGCTCTCGCCGCGGGCGGTGGTCTGGGGGGAAATGTACGGTTTAATTAAATTATTTCGGGTTTATGCTCCCACTGTGTTGAGTTGAAACATCCCGATGGAATGGGTTAAGATTTTATAAAAGATAGTATAATATTGAATCAGATTATACAGAATTAATCACTGCCGGAACTTATCACAAAAGGCTTTGCTTTATTTTTAATGACTCCAAGAGGTTTTCTATTTTCAACCGATTTCCAATTTCGAATTGTCCTCAATTCGTGTGCATGTCATTATTTTTTTGTTTCTTTGTTCTTTGTTTACATAAATCGGACAAATATGAATCCCTTTTGGAAATTATTATACGATAGAGGATACTTCAGAGTTGGTCGCATATAGATTTCATCGAAATCGGTTGAGAACTTCATTGAAAATTTCAATTTTTTTTAAAATATGTGTGAGTTCGTAGAATGTTGATAGTTCCTTTTTACCACGCCTGCAGTGCTGCAGTACCACGCCTGCAGTGCTGCAGTGCTGCAGTACCACGCCTGCAGTGCTGCAGTACCACGCCTGCAGTGCTGCAGTACCACGCCTGCAGTGCTGCAGTAGCACGCCTGCAGTGCTGCAGTACCTGCATGACGGCGGTGAGGAAGCCGGTGGGCGCGGCGAGCGCGGGCAGCCAGCACAGCACGGGCGGGGAGCGCGGCGCCATGGCCCACGCCTGCAGTGCTGCAGTAGCACGCCTGCAGTGCTGCAGTACCTGCATGACGGCGGTGAGGAAGCCGGTGGGCGCGGCGAGCGCGGGCAGCCAGCACAGCACGGGCGGGGAGCGCGGCGCCATGGCCCACGCCTGCAGTGCTGCAGTACCTGCATGACGGCGGTGAGGAAGCCGGTGGGCGCGGCGAGCGCGGGCAGCCAGCACAGCACGGGCGGGGAGCGCGGCGCCATGGCCCACGCCTGCAGTGCTGCAGTACCTGCATGACGGCGGTGAGGAAGCCGGTGGGCGCGGCGAGCGCGGGCAGCCAGCACAGCACGGGCGGGGAGCGCGGCGCCATGGCCCACGCCTGCAGTGCTGCAGTAGCACGCCTGCAGTGCTGCAGTACCTGCATGACGGCGGTGAGGAAGCCGGTGGGCGCGGCGAGCGCGGGCAGCCAGCACAGCACGGGCGGGGAGCGCGGCGCCATGGCCCACGCCTGCAGTGCTGCAGTAGCACGCCTGCAGTGCTGCAGTACCTGCATGACGGCGGTGAGGAAGCCGGTGGGCGCGGCGAGCGCGGGCAGCCAGCACAGCACGGGCGGGGAGCGCGGCGCCATGGCCCACGCCTGCAGTGCTGCAGTACCTGCATGACGGCGGTGAGGAAGCCGGTGGGCGCGGCGAGCGCGGGCAGCCAGCACAGCACGGGCGGGGAGCGCGGCGCCATGGCCCACGCCTGCAGTGCTGCAGTACCTGCATGACGGCGGTGAGGAAGCCGGTGGGCGCGGCGAGCGCGGGCAGCCAGCACAGCACGGGCGGGGAGCGCGGCGCCATGGCCCACGCCTGCAGTGCTGCAGTACCTGCATGACGGCGGTGAGGAAGCCGGTGGGCGCGGCGAGCGCGGGCAGCCAGCACAGCACGGGCGGGGAGCGCGGCGCCATGGCCCACGCCTGCAGTGCTGCAGTACCTGCATGACGGCGGTGAGGAAGCCGGTGGGCGCGGCGAGCGCGGGCAGCCAGCACAGCACGGGCGGGGAGCGCGGCGCCATGGCCCACGCCTGCAGTGCTGCAGTACCTGCATGACGGCGGTGAGGAAGCCGGTGGGCGCGGCGAGCGCGGGCAGCCAGCACAGCACGGGCGGGGAGCGCGGCGCCATGGCCCACGCCTGCAGTGCTGCAGTACCTGCATGACGGCGGTGAGGAAGCCGGTGGGCGCGGCGAGCGCGGGCAGCCAGCACAGCACGGGCGGGGAGCGCGGCGCCATGGCCCACGCCTGCAGTGCTGCAGTAGCACGCCTGCAGTGCTGCAGTACCTGCATGACGGCGGTGAGGAAGCCGGTGGGCGCGGCGAGCGCGGGCAGCCAGCACAGCACGGGCGGGGAGCGCGGCGCCATGGCCCACGCCTGCAGTGCTGCAGTACCTGCATGACGGCGGTGAGGAAGCCGGTGGGCGCGGCGAGCGCGGGCAGCCAGCACAGCACGGGCGGGGAGCGCGGCGCCATGGCCCACGCCTGCAGTGCTGCAGTACCTGCATGACGGCGGTGAGGAAGCCGGTGGGCGCGGCGAGCGCGGGCAGCCAGCACAGCACGGGCGGGGAGCGCGGCGCCATGGCCCACGCCTGCAGTGCTGCAGTAGCACGCCTGCAGTGCTGCAGTACCTGCATGACGGCGGTGAGGAAGCCGGTGGGCGCGGCGAGCGCGGGCAGCCAGCACAGCACGGGCGGGGAGCGCGGCGCCATGGCCCACGCCTGCAGTGCTGCAGTACCTGCATGACGGCGGTGAGGAAGCCGGTGGGCGCGGCGAGCGCGGGCAGCCAGCACAGCACGGGCGGGGAGCGCGGCGCCATGGCCCACGCCTGCAGTGCTGCAGTACCTGCATGACGGCGGTGAGGAAGCCGGTGGGCGCGGCGAGCGCGGGCAGCCAGCACAGCACGGGCGGGGAGCGCGGCGCCATGGCCCACGCCTGCAGTGCTGCAGTACCTGCATGACGGCGGTGAGGAAGCCGGTGGGCGCGGCGAGCGCGGGCAGCCAGCACAGCACGGGCGGGGAGCGCGGCGCCATGGCCCACGCCTGCAGTGCTGCAGTACCTGCATGACGGCGGTGAGGAAGCCGGTGGGCGCGGCGAGCGCGGGCAGCCAGCACAGCACGGGCGGGGAGCGCGGCGCCATGGCCCACGCCTGCAGTGCTGCAGTACCTGCATGACGGCGGTGAGGAAGCCGGTGGGCGCGGCGAGCGCGGGCAGCCAGCACAGCACGGGCGGGGAGCGCGGCGCCATGGCCCACGCCTGCAGTGCTGCAGTAGCACGCCTGCAGTGCTGCAGTACCTGCATGACGGCGGTGAGGAAGCCGGTGGGCGCGGCGAGCG
The DNA here is from genome assembly GCA_944452665.1 of Stenoptilia bipunctidactyla. Lineage (NCBI taxonomy): Eukaryota > Metazoa > Arthropoda > Insecta > Lepidoptera > Pterophoridae > Stenoptilia > Stenoptilia bipunctidactyla. The sequence goes on from OX101731.1 coordinate 4,184,439, forward strand.
CGGGCAGCCAGCACAGCACGGGCGGGGAGCGCGGCGCCATGGCCCACGCCTGCAGTGCTGCAGTACCTGCATGACGGCGGTGAGGAAGCCGGTGGGCGCGGCGAGCGCGGGCAGCCAGCACAGCACGGGCGGGGAGCGCGGCGCCATGGCCCACGCCTGCAGTGCTGCGTGCACGCCTGCAGTGCTGCAGTACCTGCATGACGGCGGTGAGGAAGCCGGTGGGCGCGGCGAGCGCGGGCAGCCAGCACAGCACGGGCGGGGAGCGCGGCGCCATGGCCCACGCCTGCAGTGCTGCAGTACCTGCATGACGGCGGTGAGGAAGCCGGTGGGCGCGGCGAGCGCGGGCAGCCAGCACAGCACGGGCGGGGAGCGCGGCGCCATGGCCCACGCCTGCAGTGCTGCAGTAGCACGCCTGCAGTGCTGCAGTACCTGCATGACGGCGGTGAGGAAGCCGG